>CAUYQG010009199.1:0-90663 GCA_963574415.1 Tarsius wallacei
TTGTTTTATCTTATTTGTTTTTCCACCTGAAGGGTAGAATCATGATTGTATCATGTGAAATTGTGAGCAATTATTGCTCTGCCTCTTCCCATTTAAGATCTTCAATAAGGGTACCTGATCCTAAACCAGGTGAAGTGAGGACCAATGGGAGGCCCAAACTTCACCAGTGCAATGACCAATTATGTACCTAATCCTGAATTGTACCCCACATCTTCAAAATAAAATAAAATAGACCTTTCTTCAATGTTCCTGCATGGGACTAGATTTTATGCTGCTCCCAATACTCCCACTATGCAGTGCCCAATACACTCCAGCTAAGATATTATTTTCTAAAAATTTTAAAATTTTTCATATGATAGATAACCCTCTCTCTTTTTTTCTGTATTTAAACATCTATTGGGTGGGCCATCTCCCCCAAGAAGTTTCACTCAGTTCTCTATCATAGTGCAAAAGATCACACCAAATTATGTTCATTGCAGTGTTGGTAACTTGATATATTATCCTTTTTGGTAGAATATTATTCCTTTAAATAAATATTATTAAGACAAAGAAATAAACATCAACTGATGGAAATTTAGCTACAGGTCCTCTGAGTTATCATCTGATTTTATAATAATGGCAACAACCTATAATGTTTAGGGCAGAGGTTTGCCCTATGAATCAGGTAGAGTCCTAGAAGCTTCTTAATCCCCTTTTTCTTATAGCAATAAAACTTTAACTCAATACTTTTATATTACTCATCGTCATGTACTCAGTTTTCTTGAGTTTTTAGAAGAAAGCTTGGCTTTCATAGCTTTTCTACCTTCACAAAATATTCTCATATATCATTTTCGTGTATGGTAAAAATATTTGATATAGCTGATAAAGGACTTGCATCAAGGATATATAATAAACTCTTAAAACTCAAAACTAACAAAACAAGTAACCCAATTTAAAAGTGGCAAAAGATAGAGCAGATACGTTACCAAATAAGACATACGTGGTAATTCAGCATATGAAAAGATGCTCAACATCATTAGACATTAGAGAAACACAAACTAGAATTATGATCTACCATGACACACCTATTAGAATGGCTAAAATTAAATGACTATGCCAAGTTGCTAAGGATGTGAAGAAACTGGAGCTCCCATACACTGCTTGTGGGAATGCAAAATGGCACTATCACTTTGGAAAATAGTTTCGCATTAACTTAAAATTTTTAACATACACCTACCTGTGATCTAGTGATACCACCCCATGGTATTTATACTCTCTCTCTCTCTCTCTCTCTCTCTCTCTCTCTATACATATAGATAGATAGATAGATAGATAGATAGATAGATAGATAGATAGATACACACACACACATATGTGACAACATAGATAAATCTCAAAATGATTACAGTGAGTTAAAAAAAGGCTAGAAGAAAGGTACAGATTTGATGACTTAATTTGTATAAAACTCTAGAAAACTGAAAATGAATCTACAGTGACAGAAAATAGATCAGTTATTACCTGAAGAGGAGCAGAGATGGGCAGGAGGGAAGGAATTGCAAAGGGACATGAGAGAACTTTACAGGGTGATGGATATGTTTATTCTCTTGAGTGGGTAATGACTTCGAATCTCAAACTTGTCAAACTGTATGCTTTAAATATGTGTGGGTTTTGTATGTCAATTATACCTCAACAACACTATTCAAAATAAATATGGTTGCTTGCCTTCAGAGACTTCTTTTCTGTTTTCCCTTTCCTACCTTTAACTGACGTTCTCTTTTGACTATTCAGTTTTGATTTTACTTCCAACAGTCTCTCCTCATTGTAGGAGGCCCTGTCCTAGAAGGGAGCATTGGCATCAATTTTGAGAGTTCATGGGAGCTAGACAAGAACCATGGAATCCTTGAGATTTTCTGTTCTTGGAGTGAACCAAACTGCTCTGAAGTTGACCCCCCTGTTTCTGGGAAATACCTGTTGTCTGTTTTGTACTTCTTTTCTTCTCTCCACTTTCTCCCTCACTGATATCAATGGTATATAGCTCTTGTGTCTGTAAGTGAATTGACCCTATACACTCATCTTTTGGGGTTCATGAAGAAGCTTTATAACTAGTTTTATCTTAAGGATTGTTTATAGAGTTTCAATTTTGCTATCTAGTTTTTCTGTCTGTTTTTATACAGATGCTGGAAAATCTAAAAACTATGCTGCCACTACTGTTCATGTTCAAAGAATTCCTACTTGATATGCTTCTGAGATTTTTTTTTTTTTTTTGCTGACCAGGTGTCTCCATCTCCAAATACAAATATGTTATGAGATTTTTTTTTTAGTTTATGTGATTTTGAAATTATTTTTGTCAGAAATACTCTGATTTCGCTGTTGCTGAAAATCAAACATTGTGCTTTTGTAAGGCAACACGGTCTAAAACCAATAATTTATCAAGCAAAATTTATTGAATATCTACTTTGTGCCAGATACCGTTTCATATTTGGAGGATACAGAGGTAAAGAACAAAGATATGGTTCCTGCTCTCATGGAGCTTAAATTTAGGAGGGAATATAGACTAAAAAATAAAATAAGTTATATATATATATATCATATATATGTACTATATATGTATATATTATATATATGCACATTATTTCAGTTTTTAAAATTATCAGGAAACAGATAATGTAACTCAAGGAGAGCATATTAAATTAGAAGCAGAACCCTTAATAATTTTATAATTTTTAGGTACATAGAAGAGAAGTCATAAAATGAATTAAGAAAGAAAAACCAGAAAGGTGGAAGTAGACCAGGAGAGATCATGGTTATAAATTAAAATTGAGAAGGTTGCAGAAGGGAGATGAAAAATAATTGTTTCATGGGGCTTGTCCAGGTTAAAAAGAGAGAGATAAGACAATGGCAGAAAAAAGATGCAAACCTCCAACAGTGTGTATTGTTAGAAGGAGAGAAACTTGATGTTTTGATTGTGGTGAGGAAATAAAAGGGAGGAAAAGAGTATAAATAAGTAGTGGTTTTGTGACATTAGAATCCCTGGATGGAGCACTTCCAAAAATTTACTACCATGCTTTGATAAAAGTAGGGCGAGGCACTGGGTATATAGAGATGCCTGCAAACAGACTTACTTATTAATTACCTTATCTACCTTAAACTGACTGCATCAGCATTATATACTAGGTTGTAAACTAGTTGGTAGAATTTTATTCCTGCAAGGGGCCCTAGAAAATATCTACTCTCTTTTTTATGTGATTAAACTGAGTCATAAAAAGTTTAAATAGCTTGTCTCAGGCACAGCTCCTTAATAGAAGATTCTCTATTAGGAAGAAATGATATCTGGACTCCTGAAAATCTTTTCACTTGTACAATACAATATCTTACTAAAAGTATGCATATTTATATTTATTTTTGAATATTTCATACATTTTAAAATACTTAAAGTCTATATGACTAGTTTCAGAAAAAAAAATAGGCTTAGATGAAACTGAAACCATCCTGCTACCAACATCTAGAAATAATGAAAAAAACAAGACAAACACAACAACATTTTTAATACATATCTAAATTTGAAACAAAAAAAAAGGGAAAGTCCCAGGTGGCAGAAACAAGGGAACCGAAAGCCCAAATTGTAAGTACCTGAGCTGACTCTGCAGCAGCCTTGGGGTAGGGTCTTCAAATTTGGCAACAGCCAGGGGCTTAAGGTTACAAAGCATATTCAAGGACAGGAGACAAGAACTTGGGCCTATATGATGCAAGGATTTAGAACTGAAACTGAGCTCAGAGTCAGGACCTTCAAAGCCACACCCTCAGAGAAAAGGAAAGCAGAAAGAAAATAGACTACCACTCAAGGGATATGACTAGGAGATCCAGGGAAAATAAAATGATTAATTAAAATCCTAAACCTATAATATGCACAGTTTTAAGATTAGACAATGTAGTCAACCTTCATTGCTCAGGATACCCCCAAATGAGAAAGTAATAAAAATTTGGCCTTAGGGACACAAAGCAGAAATAAAAGTGAAACCACTATGGAGAGATACTTAATTTCAGAAGGCAGAGAATTCACACACACACACACACACACGCACACACACACACACATTCATACAACTCCACTAAAGATAAGCTTATAGTTAAAACTTACAAAACATACATATAAGCAAGAGTCAGCAACAAAATCAGTGAGAGGATTAACTTCCTATAGCAAATGTTGTTTACTTTCCTAGTATGCCTTGGATATTACGCCACACAACTTCATATTAATTGTCAAGTTCCAGCTGCAGGTATCTGTATGTCTTTGCCTGAGGGCTACCTTTAAAGCAGCTGTATAAACCTTGTATATAGCAGGCTACATGCTCCAAGAAATTAACACCCCCAGAGTAGCTCTCAGCCTCAACAAATACATAATCATCCCTGCTCCTTAACAGACATATGGTAACCCCGAAACATGTTTTATCCTGTTTCCCACATGCTTCCTTCACCTCCCAAATAAACTACTTGCACTGGAATCTTCTCAAGGTCAACTTCTGGAGATGCCAGGACTAATACAATCATAGAATGACAATTTGAATAAGGATATGAGTATATTTAAAAGTGTTAAAGACATCAAAGAAGGAATAGAAGCTATAAGTAAAGAATTAAACCTGGGACAAAGGAAGAGGCAGATTTAGAAAAAAAATTAGAGAATAAAAATTTTGGCCTGGTACGGAGGTTAATGCCTATAATCTCAGTACTTTGGGAGGCCGAGACAGGAGGATTGCTTGCACCCAAGAGTTCAAGATCAGCCTAGGCAATATAGTGAGACCTCTTCCCTACAAAAAATTTAAAAATTAGTCAGATGTGGTGGCACACGCCCGTAGCCCCAGCTACTCAGAAGACTGGGGTAAAAGGATAGCCTGAACCCAGGAGGATAAGGCTGCAAAGAACTATGACTGAGCTACTGCCCACCATCCTAGGTGACAGAGTGAGACTCCCAACTCAAAAAACATTTTTTTAAATCAGTGAAACTTCAGTAAATGGGTTATACACAAGGACAACTGAGAGTCAATTAATGAACATAAACGCCGGGCTCAGTGGCTCAGCCTGCAATCCCACGCTTTGGGAGGCTGAGGTGAGTGGATTGCCTGAGCCCGCGGGTTCGAGACCCACCTGGGCAACTTGGTGAGACCTCTTCTCTACAATAAATCAAAAAATTAGCCGAGTGTGGTAGCGCACGCCTGTAGTTCCAGCTACTTGGAAGGCTGAGGCGGAAGGATCGCCGGAGCCCAGCAGGTCGAGGCTGCGTTGGCCGGGCCTCCGGGTGAACGGCCACTGCACTCCAATCTAGGCAACAGAGTGAGTGAGACTCCAACTCAAAAAAAAAAAAAAGTAGAATAAAGACAGTATTCAAAGACAGAAATGGCATATAGTTGTCTAATAGATGAAAATGCCTATATGTGACTGACCATTACAAGCACCTCTCAATAGCAACCATAGACATTAAATAATATCTTCAAACTGTTAGAAGAAAATAACTGCCAATTCCAAATTCTATGCCCAGCTAAATTATTACTCAAAAGTAAGGGCAAAGTAAAAATATTTCTCAAATGAACAAAAACTGACAGACTCTCCATTTACAGATTCTTCTTAAAACTAGTATCAAAAATTGAATTTCAAAAAGAAGGAAATTATGGAAGAAGAAAATGGAATACAGAAAGCAACAGTGGTCAAGGTAATAAATAAATATGTACCTATGTGTGTATGTAAGAAAATATGAATAAACATTGATTATAAAAAGGTAATAATCACTAATTTAGAAGGAGCTAAAACCAAGCATATACTAAACTACTAGGTAATAATAACATGTAAGATAAAGATGGTAATAGAAGTTAAAATACCCTAATAATTTTGATAATGTATTGCTTGAGAGGAAGATAGATATATTGATCATTTTAGACATTCTTAAGTAGAATATGCACATTAAAAATTTCAGGATGGCCAGGCTCAGTGGCTCAGCCTGTAATCCCAACACTTTGGGAGGCAACTTGGTGAGACCTCATCTCTACAATAAATCAAAAATTAGCCGGGCATGGTAGCATGCGCCTGTAGTTCCAGCAACTTGGAAGGCTGAGGTGGAAGGATCACCATAGCCCAGCAGGTCGAGACTGTGGCGGCCGGGAGCATACCACTGCACTCTAGCCTGGAAAATAGAGTGAGACTCCAACTCAAAAAAAAAAAAATTTCAGGATAACTACTAAGAAAAATGGAAAGTATTTCTACAAAACAGTAAAGGAGAAATGGGAAAATAAAGGCAATTCTGTCAATACAATATAAAGTAAGGAAGAAGAAACAATGAACAACAACAAAAGGTAAACAGAATTACAAAAGAGAATACGTATACACACACACACATACACACACATCAGTAATTACAATGAAAGCAAATGATCTAAAGAGACTTTTGGACTGAATGTTTTAAATCTAGTTATATGATATTTTAAAGAGACTCAAAAATATAGCATAGATGAGACAAATAAAAAACTACTAGTAAAATGGCACGTTTTAAAAACATCAGTCAGTTAAAAATGCAAAAGACCTATGAAAAGTTAGAAAAATCATATTGCTTGTATCAATTAGCCATTGCTATGTAACAAACCATGCCAAAATTCAGTGGGTTAAAAATAAGTTTTTTTCATAATTTCATATAAATATCAGGTCAGCTGAGAACCAGTGCTAATATGGGCCAGGATCAGCTGACTTTGAGCTCACTCAGGCATGTACAGTCAACTAGGTGGTTGGAGAAGGGGGCTGCTAGTCTAGGATAGCTTCAGGTGTACACTAGCTCTTAGCTGAAGCAAGGGATGGGGTTGTGATTGGGTCGTGTGTCTCTCATTATCCAGAAGGCTAGCTTGAACAGTTATAGGATTCTAAGAGAAAAGAAACACAAAAGACCTCTCAAAGCCTAGGCTTAGAAGAGCATACTATCATTTCTGATTCAACCTATTGGCCAAAGCAAGTCACAAGACCAATCCAAATTCAGGAAGTGCTAAAATTGACTTCACCTCTTTATGGAAGGTTCACAAAGTGAAGACAAAAAGCATGAATGTCTATAGAGACCATTAATTGGAATGATCAATACAAACTACCACACCCAGAAAATACTAACAAAAATAAGTTAATATTGCTACAATATCAGAGAAAATAGACTTTTAAGGTTTAGAATAATAATTTCAGAGTCAATATACAAGTATATCATGAAAAATAAGACATCAGAAAGGTATAATAATATCAAACCTATATTTACCTAACAAAAACAACACAAAACAATTTGATTAAACCACATGAAAAAAATTTACAAATTTACAATTATAATGAGAGATATTAAGGGATCACACAAGTTGAGCAAATAGACTAAAAATTAATAAGGATATATAAGATATAAATAGCAATATAACCACAATTAATCTGATGAGCATATATAGAGCTTTGTACCTAAAAATTAATGTATACACATTATTTTTAAGCTTATATTGGAACATATACAAAACGGATCATATATTTGACCTAAAATGAAGTTTCAATTAATGCCACAATAAATTATATTATACATGGGGTGAAAGAAGATATTCCATTTTTAGACCACATATTTACTATTTCAGTATTTTTGCATTATGAATGTACTCATGTATCACTTATATACTTAAAAATAAACAATTCAGATAGGAGGGGAAATGGTAAATTAGAATGTGATACTGACAAATAATTATAATAGGAAAACTTCAAATATAGATGCACTTGCAAAAGACTCTAGTTGTTTAAACTTGTAATCAGGAAAAATAAGGCAAGGTGTATGTGTGTACCACATAAGTTAGTTCCAATATGCCCTTCTCAGTGATTTTTATGACTCCAGGTTTTTATTATTTTCATACAGAAATAGTATTCAATGAAAGCTAACAAATACCTCATTATATAAAGATTCATTTCATGTGCCAACTGTGTGCTATCAACTGTGTGCCAATCACTAGTCTAGATTTTGGAATATAACAGTAAATAAAATCATAGTATTTCCTAAAGAAACTTAGAGTTTAGTGGAACTTGATGGATCAATGGTGTCTGTGCTCTATATTCATTACTAGAGATATTAGGGTGTCAATGGTAATACATAAATTCTCTGGAAAAAAAGAGAAATCAAAAAAGATTTAAAATGCCATCAGAAAATCCAGAGCAAAATCAGTAACAATAAATACAAAGTAAACAGTGTGTGGTGGGATGGGTGGGGATATGATTTTTGTTTTTCCTTAAAGAACCTGCATGCATCAATTTTCAGAATATCAATTTTCCACTGCACCACACAATCACAACCACCTGTACAATCTCCATTTTTAATGTATCTTATCCTTGCTTATATATCAAGAAATGGCAGCGGCACATGTATTCCAAAGGTTGATGCCTTTCCCTTCATCAAAACTGTTTTTGAAATAAGAAGCATTTCAACTTGTTCTGAACTTGTTATTTTCATACTTTCTTGCTGCGTTTGAATTTAATCTTCACAATTTAGCTGACAATTATAGAGCAGGCAGGCAAATTTTCTAAGTAGTTATGCCTAGGGGGTTCTATAAAAGAGTAATGTTCTTACAGATCATCAGAGCATTGGACTGACTAAATAGTTTCTGAGAAAAAGGTCAAAAACAACTGAGCATGTCAAATTAGGCTGAAATCCTAAGTATTTAACTCACTGAGGTATAGAAGGATAACATGTGGACCAGCAATATATATATATATATATAAACCTATACAATTGGTTTGGTCAAATAATGGTAGTAGGGGAAATATTCTGAAAGATTAAGAAAGCAAACACTTGAAGTACAGTATTTTAGGAGGTAAAATTTGGGACTTTAACAAAAGTGCTTTCAAGGTACTCTATATTTTTAAAAGATTTCCATTTTCACTTTCATTGACTTTTGGAATAGCAAAGGAAATACAAATACTCCGTGTCAGATAGGGAAAAGACCCCCCAAAATAAAGTGACTTAACTGAGGTCACACATTAGAATTTAACACCTCTATTATTAGCAACAACAAACCTGATTCTTCTAACCATCTTTAACCTGAAGACCATCATATTACAAATGTAACTCAGTCCCTTAGGATTCTCCCCAAATCTTGAATTTTGGTTGCTGAATCTACAAAGTATGAGATACACTTGGAGCTAGGTCTCTTCTTAAATAGATTTCTGAAGTCTGAGATGAAAAAGAAAGAAAGAAAGAAAGAAAGAAAGAGAGAGAGAGAGAGAGAGAGAGAGGGAGGGAGGGAGGGAGGGAGGGAGGAAGGAAAGAAGGAAGGAAGGAAGGAAGGAAGGGAGGAAGGAAGGAAGAAAACTGGTTATCTTTGTTAAGTATTTGCTGATTTTGGTTCCTTGATAATAGAGGCACATGTAGCTGGAGACAAAATAACGTACTGACTGATTAAAAGATGTTACAGTGATGCTGTTTTCTAGCAAGTATAATTGATGCTACTCAGCTGGGAATTTTTCTTTAACTCCTGATAAGAGAGAAATACTATGTACTGATGGCATAAAAAAGAATAAGTGTCAATGACTTGAATATTTGATAATAAATCATGTTATTTAGGCAAGTTAGTTGCAAATAGTTAATCACCTCAATATCTTCTTTTACTGCATAGAGAAGATGAGACCCTGCTAAATATTTATAAATGCCAATTGTCCACACAAACTATGCCATTTCTGATGTGAAGAAATGCAAATGAGATTGAGCTAAAAAATAAAAGCACCAGCTTATTTTTCCTAGGAAAGTATGTCCTGGGAACCCTGGTATTTGCTATTTCTATATTAAGCTGACCTTGAGCTATAGTATTGTGAGACAATGAAAAAAAAAGAAAGAGCAAAAAGCACGCAGAATGGTTAAGGAGGGCCAGAATCATCAGTCAAGGATGTGTGGGAGAAACAGAGAGAAATCACAGAGTTTGTAATCTTCTTGGGAGAGAACACCTACATACATGAAGTGGCTTTCCAGATATGAAGGGTATCAGCAAATATAAACTACTCTGCAAAAAGAAAAAAAAAAACATATTAACCAGCACCATTAGGTGATTAGCACGGGCTGCAATTAATTTTGTTTTTTCATTCGTGCATGTTCTGCTTGGTGGGAGAGCAGAAAGAGAAGCAACAGGTACACTTTTATTGTTTAAAAATTTCCTAAAATAAGCTTTTGAACCTTTGCTGTTCTAGCAAGTATAGTTACAGTAGCCATGGATATTCAGTTTCCTGAAATAGCTCCCATTTCAAATATTTGGCTTCACTGCTTCCATAAGTATATTTGCAAATGTCATGTCATGTTTCCAGATTTGAAATAGATGATCTCACTCAGAATTTTGTAAAGACCCGATTGAAGCTATTAGGCTGAACATCAGCAATCTCATATACAGGTACGTTAAGAAGTTATAACAGATTGCCACAAGTATGCATGTCTTTAGTAGGTTCGCTTGGTGGAAAAATCTATAAATTAATTTTATTAACTTTTTTCTTTAAAATAAAGTATATCAAAAATATGACAGTTTGTTCAACATTTCAGTTAATTGGTCTAACAAAGAGTTCATAAATATGAAGAAAGCATTATAGATATCAGAGTTAATGCAGTTATTTCAGACATTGGACTTGAGTGATGGCTATGCAAATGTAAACTGGCATTTTTGATACATCACAATATTAATTATAACATCATGCCAGACAATGTAGGTTAGTCCACTCAAAACTTATTCCCAAAAAGATTCTTCCTTGCCTTCCTCTACTCTAGAAATTGGTAAGTTAAACTTTTCATTTCTCAGCTCCTGTTATAACTGAGATGGCCATGTGACACAGTTCTCCACAGCAAGATGTGACATGAATTTAGCTGAAAATATTTCCCTTCCAGGATAAAAAGACAAAGCATTACAAGGTAACGGCTTCTGTTTTTCCTGCTTGGAACACATACAGAATGTGTGGAAGTTCAACAGTCATCTTTATACTAATGAACCAACACAGCAAGAATAAGAAAACAACCCCAGAAAGAGTGACCCTGGTATTGCTAAGCTTCTATGTCATTGCCAGAAGCAACATATTTCTGACGTTTTTCATAGGCAAGACCTAAAAACCTAATAAGCATCTTTTTTTTAAGCTTTTTTAATACTGAACTGTTTTTAATTCTGTTTTTGTAGCTGAACACGCCCCAACTACTACCAAAAATTTCAGTTTTACAAAATTTAACAGGGGTACGTTCCCATGTACTGTTGTCTCATTGTTTCTAGCCTGTACAGTAAGCTAAGTAGTATACCAGTCATAGTAGTAATGACAATAATAACAATTATTATAATAATAATAGCAGCTTAGATTTATAGCACTTACCAAATGCTGCCAGTATGCTAAGGATTTTGTAAGTATTATCTCATAAAAGTCCTAGTCTTTTTAAAGCACCGTCAAGATTTTTTTAAACTGTAAGTTTCAAAATTGTATGGCAAATCATTCTTATATAGTTATCAAATTCAAATTTGAAGTAGAAATAATTCTTAGACCTGTTACAGTCAATTTTTTCAAGAAACATCAATAAAAGCAGGTAACCACATTTTAGTTCTACATATTTAAAAGAGAAGACATTCTTTCCTCTACCCAGCCCACAAAGTGGGCTTGAGTGCTGCTCTTTTACTCCCATAAGACATTTGAACATCACCATACTTTTTCCTACATTCTACTGGAGTTATCTGCCTGTCTCCTCAACAATATTTTGCTGCAAAGACGCACATCTTGTGTACCTAGCATACTTTGTAAAACATTGTAACTATGAGTATACATTTGTCCAGTAAACAAATAAATATTTTAAACATTATCTTTAAATTTTTTGTAATAGCTCAGTTCTTCCCCTTCAATTATGTTATTAGGTTGTATTGCCCTCTATATTTCTACCTCTAGCAAATTTTTTGAAAAATTTGGAAAGGACTTAGAGCAATTTGACTTTGTGATTGGAGGAATTGGTGCACTTCCAGGATGTTAGCCTGTTTTGTTTAATTTATAAGAATGATGAGCCTCTGATGTTCCTTCTCCTCATTCAAGAAAAAGGAGCCAAAATAGTAAATTCGATATTGAGTCAAATTACTTGTTTCACTTAAGGAATTGCCAATTCAAACAGAACAGTAAAGAGTATTTATTTACGAAGCATAGTTTAAGTCCAGATTATATGCCCAAAATGTGAAAAATATTTCCTTATTGGATAAGATATCTCTATATCCGTTTTTTTTTTCATTATTAAAAATAATGGCAGTAGTCTTTCTAAGGTTAGACAATATGTAAACCTACTCCCACCCCCCTCAACACACATACCTACACTTATATATATATTTATATGAAAATATTTGGCTTACTACATGTGTACTGAATTGATAAAACTGTTAAATTCCATCCTCAAGACCTCTTAAAAATAATGGCAAAGCCAATGAAACCCCAAAGTTGGTTTTTGAGGAAACAAATGTTTTGTCTCTGAATTCTTCAGATAAATGATTCACATTCACAAGGTCAACAGAACTTGGCTTTTATATTTACTATTCTAGTATACTTTGTATATTGAGAAAGCAACAAAATTATTCAAAGTTAAAGGAATAACATTAATGTCTTTTGTAACTGTATGCTTGTAAATAATCTCATTATTCTAGCTATCAATTCAGAAGGTTTTACGCAAAGGGTTATGTAAATGTTATCGGTCTATGTCTTGTTTTGACCATTATCAGTTGGCAATTATATGCTTTTTAAAATGCATTAAGTCATTAAATCAATATGCATAAAATAAACTAAAGAAGGAAAATTCTAGTAACTGTAATTGTTTCATGGGTCTGAAAAAGGTTTTGGGGTGGAAAAAACTCAGAGTTATAAAATTATGTTTGCATGTGGTTAAATTGCACATGCTTGGGATTATATAAGGCAACAAAATTGTGAGCATCATCTTTCCTTTCCTCCTTCTGAGCAAGCAGGATCCCCAAAGTAGCTTTGAGGATACTTTATTTATGGGCCTGCTAGTTCAGGAGCCACACACCAATTCATCATGCTCCTGCTTTGTGCCATCTGTTATAAATAAATATCCCTGCCTGCAACTTTCTGTCGGGGCATGTGTTTACTGTTATGCAGATGAATGCAATATGGGAAGACGTTAAAGTTAAAAAAGAGAAAAATTGCTTATGAAAATGTCTATCGAACGTATATATTCCTACTACTTGTGTACAAAGGTTCAGATCACATGCAGGCCTCCAGCCCGAGCAAGCACTAATTCAGAGCTCCTCGTTTACCTTGCAACTACCTGGGGAGGTGCTGAAAATGAGCTGGGCCAACACAGCCCAGTTAACAAAGAAGCGCTCGGCAAATGCCTTCCTCTTGGAGTCCTTTTGGTCATTTCACAAAACATATCGTTGTGACTTTGGGGAGAGAAGGACAGATAGGTGATGTGGGAATATTGTTAGAGAGTTCTGAAGGCAGCAGTCAGCATCCAAGCTAAAGAGTGAGGAGAAGCCTCAGGGGGCCTGTGAGAAGCAGAGTGACATGGTCAGAGCTTTCAGAAAGCAAAGTAATTCTGAGAAGTGTGTAGAAAATGTTTGAAGTGGAAAAAGCCTGAGAGACTGGGAATCAGGCCAAACAAAAAAATGATGACAGTGACACTGAACTTAAAAACCCTAAACAACCTCTGGAACCAGTTACTAAATGCTCACAAACCTAGGACTGTAGAAGCCCCTTTTCTCCTATAGCATGTTATGCCTCTTCTTCAGCGTCTGTGTGTCAATAAAATTAGGACAATCTAAAGACATTCATTGAACTTTTGATTGCTTCAGCTGGTTAAGTTTTTATATTAGATATTAGGTTTACAGTATATGCTAATAATGATTAAATTAATACTTGATTAAGGGTATATGTAAGTAATCCACTATGATATTGGTATGATTATTTTTCTTATCAGTAATACATGTCAAAAAAAATCTTGTTTTCGGTGGTGAAATAGAGAAATTTAGTCCTTACCTTATGGAATTTTGTCTTAAAAATCTGTATACAATCATGATGTGGTTTTTATGCTATAATTTTTTAAAAACTATATAGCTTGGCTGTGACTTTATTGGAGGTACTTATAGCTCAAGTTGAAGGCTTTTCTTGAGAAATCTATATGAGAAAAGGGTACCTCCAAATTAGCATAAGAGAATAAATGATTATCTGACTTCAAGATAAACTATAATCCTCATCCCTGGGGTATCATTAAAGACTTGATATATTTTTCCAAAGAATATTTTTGAAAGTCTCTTCTATCAACATTTTAATATTCTGCAATATTTTCTGTTAGTCATTTTATTATTTCTTTTAAATATTTAATTCAATTCTCTGTTATTTGTTTCTCAAAAGATTAATTGTTCCTATTATTTATCTTTAGACCAAGACTTCTCCTTGATAATAGGCCCTGGCCTGTTCCTTTTTTATTGAACTCAAATATTTTCACGTGGAATTAGGAAGTTTGCAGTTGAATTTAAATTTTTAAAATTATCCTTTTTATTAAATGCAGATATTATCACTTTAAACAGTTTGTTTTGTTCATGGTACTTTCTAATTTTGAAAGTTTCCAAGTCTGGCTCAGTGGCTCAGCCTGTAATCCCACGCCTTGGGAGGCTGAGGTGAGTAGATTGCCTGAGCTCGCGGATTCAAGACCCGCCTGGGCAACTTGGTGAGACCTCATCTCTACAATAAATCAAAAAAATTAGCTGGGCATGGTAGCGCGCGCCTGTAGTTCCAGCTACTTGGTAGGCTGAGGCGGAAGGATCACCGGAGCCCAGCAGGTCGAGGCTGCGGTGGCCGGGAGCGGCCACTGCACTCCAGTCTGGGCGACAGAGTGAGACTCCAACTCAAAAAAAAAAAAAGACAAAAAGAAAGTTTCCAGAATGCTAATGTTAAACTGCTTATTATAAAAAGTTATTTATTTTTTTAAAAAAGCACCTACAATTACTCATTATTTACCAAATGTCTTGATTCTGGGTTGTAGTAATTAGTGAAAGTGGTAAATATTAATGAATTGTAGGACAAATGCATAAATGCCTAGTAACACTTCTCAATTATGATCTAAATAGATTTACAGATCAGGAAGGTAGACACTACCTATGTATTCCTCAACAGGAAGAGTTAGAAATTAAAAGACAACTTTCATACCTGGAACCTGTAAAGGGGGTAGAGTGAACTGTAATTTTAACTCTCACAATTACTTAAGCTATTGTACTGGCAGTTATTAGAAATGGGCTTTCCAATAAATAAAATTCACACTTGAATAAAGTCGAGTGTGCAGCATGATGATTATGTATGGTCAGACCCAGGAAAGTTGGGGTGGAGGGTGGTTGTAAGTTTTAGGTCATGATATCTTCTACTTAGCCAATAAGGCTGAATGTTTCTTACTTCCTTTCCACCTGGACTGTTTTCTAAATAGGAGATGGCAAATAATGAAACTGATAGTAACTTTCCAGTGAGTAAGAACAGTCCCTTCTATCTGAAAGGAAGAATGTCAGGTCTGCAAAAGTCAATGATCCAAAGCACCCAAGAGGAAAAACGCCCCAAGTGACTCCAGCACCTTGGGTCTCCTCCCCAAACAAGTCTTTTTCTGCTATCAGTTTTGATAAGCAGGCTTTCCTCACCCATGAGGCTATAACATGATAATGTCATTCAATAACTCTCACACCCTTTCCTGCTATTTGTCCAGTGCAGGAAACTCAGGATTTTCTTGTCGTGTGGACACAGCGGAAATATCTAGCTAGCAAATACTGACCCTCGCATGCAAACAGACCCATATCCTCTTTCCGCCTGACAACTTCCTTCCTGTATGCTAAGAACAATCTACCCTTCAATTTTTTTTTTTTTTTCCGGACTTTATACTAACTACTCTGAAAGCCCTTAGGGAAAAGACTAACGTAAACTTCCACTCAACAGCTGGAATTTCAGACAAATAGGCTGACATTGAACATGGTAGAAGGCATTGGAGATGTCCAGTGATAATGGCAACATTATATTGGAAACTGTGGCTACACACCAAAGGAAACCCTGTGTTTTTACAATTACTTAAAGAATCTGGTCTTTATAGACAATTGCACTAGATGTTTAGAACAAAATTATAAAATTATATCATAGGCCAGAAAGTTCTCTTCTCTAGTTATATTGCACAGCTGGACCTGTTATTATCTCATATTCTTTAAATCTAGGAAGTTAAAGATATAGAAGTTTAGATCTAGGGAGGCAGAGGCTCTTACAGTTGCACATCCTGATCAGCAACTAACTCTACTTTACTCCCCCAAACAGCCAAGGCTTACTAGAGATATTCAAAACTACTATTCATTTGTGAGCTAGGTAGTAAGACTTAGCAAGGTAAATTGTTTTGCTGGTTAGTCACTTCTAACACCTCAAACAAGGGGAGTGTGGCTTTTCAAATTTCTTTCTGAAATATTGAAAGCTTAAGCCTCAGTCAACAACCTTGTGAGTGTGGGCTACATTTATTGACATTCAATAGACAAAAAATTTCAAGCACAGAAAGCCTAACCCAAATGTGAGTGTGGACTACTTTTATTCATCAGAAAAATATCTTGACATTCAATAGACAAAAAATTTCAAGCACAGACAGCCTAACCCAGATCTGAAAAAAAAAAATGTTTCTAGGCAGGCTTTGTATCCTGCTATGGAAGTAGTTTCTTAGAATTTGGTGGTTTATGATGGGCAAAGCTTAAAAACTCATTTAATACTGTTGTCAGTAATGCCATTTGATTTAAAACATTTTACTTTTTGGACAAGTCTAGTCAGAATATGCCTCTGCAACTAAGGCTCAGAGGTGTATAACAGGGACCAGAAGGCTATTAGTTGAAAGCAATGCTGCCAAGCATAAAGTTTGTTATCCCCAGCTGCCTCTTGCCTCAGATGTCCTCAAATGCTCTCCAAAAATTCTGTGTATAAAATGATACCTAACAATGGCAGAGAAGAATAAGTTATTTCTTTACAGCTGTTGTTGAGTTGGTAAATAGTATTCATGACCAAATGATTGCCTTTTATCAATTTATCCAGCTTTTGAGTATTTATATCTTTAAACCACATATA
This sequence comes from Tarsius wallacei, assembly GCA_963574415.1. NCBI lineage: Eukaryota > Metazoa > Chordata > Mammalia > Primates > Tarsiidae > Tarsius > Tarsius wallacei. Next base: position 17,086 of record CAUYQG010009199.1, read on the forward strand.
ACAGTTTTGTTTTTTAAAAAATATATGATAGAAAAGGAATTTAAAAGATGTTTTGGGTATTGTCACCAGAATTCTAGTGAGGAAAGGACTAAAACTCAGTCTTCAAGTCCCCATCAAATGGCTTGTTTGATATATTCATTACCATGATTGAATAGACTAAACATAAAAATAATATGAAAAATATTTCAAACATTTATTGTGTTAATTTTATGCTAAGAAATGGTCTAAGACTCTTGTATGTATTATCTCATTTAAACCTCAGTACAACTCTAAAAGGCAGTATTATTATTTTATAATATTGTATTAACAGCTGACACTGATTATGAGCCCTTACCATGTGAAAGACACTATTTTTAAAGAACTAATTAAATTAATCCTGACAAAAACTCTGAGATGGAAGTATATTTTCACTTTCACAGATGAAGAAACTGAGACACAAAAAGACTAATTAACTTGACCATAGTCATAGAACTAATAAGCGGTAGGGCTGAGCCTAAAAATTAGAAAACAGGAATTTATCACTCTAAATTTAAAGTCCAAGACCTTGAGTAAGTCACTGAGTTGTAGGTTTCTCATCTCTAGCATGGGTCTAAAACTAACTGCCCTACCAAGGGCCATTATTTGGAACAAATTAGAAAAGGTGTATGAGTAATTAACATAAACAGCCCATTTCCCTCAAAGCACACAATTTAAAAATACTAGGGCTAAAATGTTATATGCCAATTAAACATAAAATCCACACTTCTTGTCTTGTGGCTTTTTGTTTCTTTGCTTTCTTTAATAATTTCTGACATTTTGTTAAGTTGCTTCAAAAGAAAGCAAGCTGTGCCATCTTGAGAGCAAAGGGCAATTTACCTTATAATTGATTGGATAAAATGTCAAGAAAATGAAGAAACAAGAAGGTATTGGTATTGGCTGCAGCTATAAAAACAACTCAGCATAACTTGGATGAAAGTTCCTGAAAAGCACTTTCAAAAGAATAGAATCTTATACGTCTATAATATAGTTACGTGCTTAAAGATGCTCTAATATTTATACCTGGAAACAAAGAGGCGCTGATCACACATTTTAGTTTGGTACTTCCTGAAGAAGGCCTGCTCTCAGAGTGTAGGTCCAGCGTGGTAGGGACACTCAGTGTCTCCATCGCCAGATCCCAGTCTTAGGGGATGCTCCTGCTCACTCCCCCCAATACATATACAAGGACCAGTCTCACAAAGACAGCTCATAGGAATACTGGCCTTCCCAGGAGTGAAGATTGGCACATATGCAAAAACACACACACCTCTGAGTGGACTCTCAGCTTCGTTTAAGAAGATGAGATTCCAGGGTTAGAGAGAAGAGAGTTATTAATGATTCTATATATTATCTGCCTCTTTTCTCCCATCCGTGAGGAAGGTTAGATGGTGGTAATAACTTATGCTTTTTGAGTGCCTTCCTTATGTAAGAGCTCTGCTAAATGATCCACATTATTTGTCCTAATACTCACCACATCCTCCTTTGTGGGTATTCTTATACTGCTCGTCTTAAACATAAGGAATTTGAGGAACAGAGAAGTTAAGAGCATACAACTTGTGACCGAGTTGTAATACACACCCTTGCCACTTGGCTCCAATTTCCATGATTCAAATATTAAGAAATAACTCCTGACAAAAAACAGAAATAATTTAAAAAATTAAAACTGGTAAATGTATTTAAATACATCAACAAGCTGGGTTCGGTGGCTCAGCCTGTAATCCCGCACCTTGGGAGGCTGAGGTGAGTGGATTGCCTGAGTCCGCGGGTTCGAGACCTGCCTGGGCAGGTGAGACCTCATCTCTACAATTAAAAAAAAAAAAAATAGCCGGGAGTGGTAGCGCGCGCCTGTAGTTCCAGTTACTTGGAAGGCTGAGGCGGAAGGATCGCCAGAGCCCAGCGGGTCGAGGCTGCAGTGGCCGGGGGCGGCCACTGCACTCCAGTCTGGGCGATGGAGTGAGACTCCAACTCAAAAAAAAAAAAATACATCAACAGAATTGTGCCGGGTATAAAAAGGTGAACAAGGCAGATGTTTTATCTTTGTCAAGATGGAGCTTAGCTTACTCTCTGGCAGACAAAATAGATAGAGGACATATAATTTTAATTGTGTCAAATCATCTTTAGAGTTAAAGTACATTGGCTAACAGTATTTCTCAAGAACTTTTAACGTAGTCCAGGGGACACCTGAGGAAGTAGCACTTAAATGAAAAGAGGAAGAATGAGTAAGTATTATATAGATAAAAGGAGTATGAAGTGGCTTCCAGAGACTGCTACCATTTGAGTGTGAAGAAAGGAAAGAGCATTTATTTTAGAGATGAGGTCTCACTGTGTTGCCCAGGCTGGAGTACAGTGACTAATCACAGGTTTGATTATCATAGCACTCTACAGCCTCAAACTCCTGGCATCAAGGGACCCTCCCACCTCAGCCTCCCAAGCAGCTGAGACTACATGCACACACCACAGCATCCAGCTCAAAAAGGCACTCCAATACAAACCAGTTCTGTACATCTCCACCCACATACTACCCCAATGCAAAGGACAATACAAGTGCTCTAAGTTACTCAAAGATGAGTAAAATAAAGCCACCCCTTCAGAAACTCACAACCCAGTGGAAGAGGCAGACCCATACATAAATACAAGAAAAATGGGAGCCATTGGTCTATGGAGAGGCATATAAGAAGCCAAAAGAGAAATTAACATTGATGTGAAAGGAATCTTTTAGCAGGTCCTTGAGGGATGAATGTAGCCTTCAAAATATGATAAATTCTCCACTCCTCAACAGAGAACAGATGGGAAAGCAGAGGTTAGCCCAGCAGGTGAAAGTTCTGTAGTCACTCCACCAAAAAATATGAATAAGATCCCAAACTGAGGAAATCAGAAGTAGCTAATGAAAATGGAGGCAGGGAGATGATGGCTGCAGGGACAGCAGTAGGAGAGGGCTGTGCTGAGCAAATTCCTGGTATTCTTCAAAATTGGCTTTTACCTCCCAGCAAACTGTAGTGTTGGGAGGGCAGGCTGAGTTAAAAGACAAAGACAAGAATGGGTAGCTATTTGTACCCTATGCACCAATGTGAAAAGGATCAAGAGATTACAAAGTGAGTGAAAAAAGACATGCTTCAGAGGACAACAGCAAAAAAATGTAGTTCAGAAATCTTTTTGTAGTTGGAACCACAAAATCCCTGGAACATAGTAACTAGTCACTGAGTATATCTAAAGAGAATCTGAAAGCCCCTGAAATATATGCAGCAACGGAACAGAAGCAGAAGCAAGTAAGGTAGGAAACATGAACACAGTAAAGAGAAGGAAGATGCTGAAGAACTGACCTGTGACTAATAAACAATTGTCAACTCCCTAGTACAATATACCATAATAAATACTAAAAGTAGAAATACACCTGTATAATATGCCTGCAATAAATAACAAATAGCAAATATTTGTAGAATTATGTATGTGCCTGAAGCATGTATTTTGACAAATATTATTTCAACTAATCTTGTAAACCACCTTGTGAGATAAATGTAAATCATGTCAAAGTGGAATGTCAGTAGATATGTACCTATTGAGAGATAAAGGATGAAGAAATAAGATTCTAAATACCTAGATTCTGCCCCAGACCAGTCATTTATAAGTTCCCTGAATTTAAAAAAAAAAAAAAAAGCCCAGGGGGAAAAACATAAATTATTACCGCACTATCTTAGACTTTGACTCCAATATTGACACAAGACTCTAGAATTCTGGTATGAGCCATGTAGAAGACTTATTTTGCCCTAACAAAGTCAACTCAGGTAGAGTAAAGCCAAAGCAGTTCTAAAGGCTGCCTTCTACCACCATAGTCTAAATAAAACCTGAATATCTTATCTTGCCATTCAAATGAGAAAAAAAAAAAGATCATTCCAGAATGCATTTGTTAATAGAAAGTAGAAGAAATTGCAAAAGCAAGGGAGTAGCTGCTGTAGATCTCAGTCTGGATGCTGGTGACCTCTTTCAAGTCACTCTCACTTCACCCGTCTTGTGGTAGCAAGAGAGATGGCCTCTTCCACCTAAAGGAACTTCTCCAAGCTCATACATAGGTGGTGGTAGGGGTGGGGGCAATTTAAAAGGGCCACATTAATGCGTGAACCAGCCTTTAACCTGGCACAACCCTTAGCACTATATCAACAAAATGAACCCAAACAATTTATAATGGCATTCCTTAGTTTCTTTTTTGTACAAGGAAATATTAGTATCTCTGTTTCATAGCTGTCAATAACTTGACTAAGGATACACAATAAAGAAAAATGAAACCAGACATGGATGTTGATCTTTTACTTAAATTCCTTGCTCTTGGTTAAAATGGGAACTTAAGCATATTATTAAATTTTCCATGATGTGACTTGCATATTCTCAAATAATACCTTTGTTTCCAAAGTCCTAACTAAAAAACTCATTTTTAGAATTGAAATGACTTAAGCAAAATGAAATAAAACAGCGATATTTTCACTGTACTTATGTTTTCTTTGAAACATCTAAGTGTCCGAGGAGAAACATGAGCCTGAGGATTGTAATCCTTGGCTCATACTGCTATGGTTGATGAATATGAGGAGGGCACAGAGTGGCTGTAGACTTGAGTCTATATATATTTGGTAGTCTTGAAGCAGGGGCCTTAGCAATTGCGTTCCTCGACATCTTTTCAAACACAGGAGAAAGTACCAGTAGTTGTAAATTTTGTTCTAAGAATCAAGGTTCTATACCAGGGGACTAGCACGACCTATGAAGAAGTTGGTGAGAATGGTCTGGAAATCATTTTAATCTAATACTTTGCCTTATGGGAGCTTGCTTGGTTTTAATAAAAGTCTTCAACACATATATATTCCCCAGGACATCATTTCTCTTGCTTCTAATTTAAGAATTTAGTACATAAAAGCATAGTGACTGTAAAGGAAATAGATCATGACCTTATGACATTTGGCATAATTTCTGAAGCAGGTGTCAGATAGGTTCATGGCCACTATCCTGCCAAATCTTATCAAAACCTAAAAGACAAAAAGAAAAGAAAAAAAATGTACACTTTATAACTGACATCAAAAAGGAAGTCATTTTATTTTTAGTACATTTGCTTTGGAGGGAGAGCCAGCTAATTGGATAGAGTCCATAATTTAACCAACGTCAGATCTCCTTACTACATTTCCCACTGAAACTTAATATAATGTTAGTTTCCAGATTTACTGACTTTACAGTTTTCTCCAGTTAATGATCAGCAAGCACCTTTTATTACTTTAAATGAAAACAAAATGAAGACCTGAAATCCTATGATCAAGAATTGATTTTTGGAGGACAAGTAAAATTGTTTGGTCTATTTTTATGGTTGATATAATTGTATTCAAAACCTATAAACAATGTACATCTACTTCAATACTTTTTCAGCCCATCTTTGGTCATAAACTTTAATTAAAACAAAACATCCCTTAGGTAAATCAAAGGAAGCTCCACTGAAATAATATAAACACTCGAGGAAACCTTGGGCTGCCTCCACACTCAACTCTGATTAGATGGAAAAGCACCAAGTACTTGTGTCAGTAGACTAACCAATAGAGTTTGTGATTATAAGAACTGTATTAAAGATCTTTGGCATAGTTTGTGGGAAACATTGTGCCAAGTTTCTCTGTTCCAAGTAAGGGTTTTCCATTTGGAGTCTGTAGTATCTATAAAGGCTATCTTTCATGAGCGGAGTGTGCTCTAGTTAGCATCAGAAGGCCTCGTTCACAGGATTCAAACTGTTTGTCCCTTTGGGCTGATGTCAGAAACTTACACGAGAGTTATGGCAGAGAAAAGATGTTTTCCATTAGGTCCATACCAAAGTGTTGATTAAGGTGGCACATGTTAGACCTGGGAGTAGACAACACTCAAAAAATAGTATAGAACTTTTACAGATGCTGAAATTGTTTCCAGAAAATTCAGCATCTGACTTATCTTTTTGTTCTTTTTCTCCCCGTTTTTAAGAGAGAAAAGGATGCAGGGTCTTTTGTGCTCTTTTTTGTTGTTGTTGTTGGAGTTTCACTCCATTGTACAGGCTGGAGTACAATGGTACATTCACTGCCACCCCAGCATCAACCTGCTGGGCTCCAGTAATCCTTCCTTCTCAGCCTTCCAAGTAGCTGGAATTACAGGCATGCCATACTGCTCCCAGCTAATTTTTTTTATTTATTGTAGAGATGAAGTCTCACCAAGTTGCCCAGGCTGATCTCAAACCCCTGGGTTCTGGCAATCCTCTTGCCCCAGCCTCCCAAAGTGCTGGGATTACAGGTTTGAGCCATCACGCCTGGTCTGTGCTCATTTTTAAGCTAGCACTTTGTGTCTGAATTGTTTTTAACTTTTTTTAAACCATATTTATATCTTTCTCTTGTATTTGCAGTCAGATAACCTTTTGATAATTGACAAATGAAATCTGTAAGAGGCAAAGGTTTTAAACTTTTCTTGAGATGCGGTGCTTTCTGTATAAAAACTCTAAGAAAATTATTTATAATCTTTTTATAATGCTGAGTCCTTTAACAATCTATCAAAATTATGCATTCTTTCTTAGAAAACAATTGTGTAGGATCAAAAACCCTACATGGAACACTTAGAGTTCCAAGGTCTTCAGGTTGAGGACTCTCATTCTAAATGAAACGAGAAGTAATCATATAGGTAGCAAACTATATTTGTACTTGTAGGTAGGAATAGCCAAAATGATAAGAAATTAATGATGCCCTTTCTGTTTTTTGTCTGTTTTTTTTTACCTAATTGTCTGCTCTGGTTCATTAACTCATTTGTTTTTCTTTTTCAGCCCTCTAAATTTGGGTGTTTGGCAATCTTCAGTTCTCATTCTTGTCAGTTCTTTATCTTTCGAATTTTCTTTGCATTTTCATTTATGACACCTAATATCCTTACTGATGACTCCCAAATCCATATTGCTATTATTTCTAACTCTAGATTGCTTTTTCCATTTGCCTGCTGAGGCTTATGTAAGAAATGGACTCATTAAACCCCCATAATAACATCTCACCCCACCACCAAATGGCAAAGCATCATTTGCCTTCATATTTCCCTTTATTCGTATTTTACAAGCCCAAAACTAATTAATTAAGTCCCATCTATTGCTTATTTTCATTTCCCTTTCCCTGTACTCTTAAGTTCAGATTCTCATAATCTCTTTTCTGTTTATTGTGTTAGCCTTGAATTCATCTCCCCATAGTCTTTTGCCACTGTAATGCAACTACATCATAGCCACAATAATCTTCCTTTACAATGTTACCATTTATTGAGTGTCTACTATGGATCTACCAGAACAGTATAACTAGTTATTGCCCTTATGAAAAGCACATTCTAATGGAAGAGACAAAAATGTATACAAAGAGTTACAGAAGAAGTTAATTAGCCGTAAGGCAGAATAGCACAAATTATAGTGGTTCCAGAAGTATGTTAGGGGTATGGATTACTATGGCAGAAAGGGGTTTCTGCTACTTAGATGAGATTACTCCTGAAATGAATTTTAAATTGAATAATCATTAGCCATCAAGCAAAGAGACTGGAGTTCCAGACAGAAAAAAATACCATTGAGAACACATGGTAATATGAAAAATGTGACACTTTTAAGAAACTTTAATAGTCTAGCATGGCTAGAACATATGATTCTAAGGAAGGAATTATAAGATTGTACAGATAGAAAGAGTCATCTTAAGAATTTGAATTCTATCATGAAAGCCATGAAGAGTCTTTGAAACATTTAATGTAGAATGATGACATGATCAGGTTTATATTTTGTAAAATTGTTTGTAGGTTAAAAGATCTGGAATAGAAAGATGGTCATGGGCTATTTCAAGGATCTCTGTGGAAATAAAGGCCTTTCCTAAGTCAGAAGTGATAGTGATGCAAGAAATGGACTCGAGATATTAGGAATAGTTTTGATTACTTGGTGATGGATTGGATATAGAAGGTAAGGAAAAGCATATGTCTGATTATAGCGCAAAACCTCCCCTGAGGTTCCCATTGTCCATAGCAGTGGTTTTCTTGGGGTGTTCCCCCCCCAGGAATTATGGTAATATGAAGACATTTTTTGTTGTCAGAAGAGGGGGGACAAGAAAGGGAGGAATGTCACTAGACCAGGGATGATGTATAGGACAGCCCTCACAACAAAGAATTATCTGATATTACAACCATAAAGAAGAACAAAACCATGAACTTCGCCGCAACCTGGATGGTATTAGTCTATAATACTGAATGATCTTTCACAGAAACAAAGAACCGAGTATCACATGTTCTCACTCATAAGTGGACCATGAATAACTACCATAATACTATAAGAAAAGGATTGACAGTAGTTGGAAACTGCGGTGGGGAGGGAGGGTGGGGAGGTGGGAATGACAGTAGCCGAAATCTGACTGGAGGGGGTACACCTCATCAACAAGGGTACCTGCACGATGAATGTTTGTATAATCAACCCTGAATTGTACCTCACAATTTGAAAATTAAAAAATTTTTAAAAATAAAAATATCTATAAAGCCAAAGTTGAGAAACCCTGTTATACAGCACTAAGTGGATCTCTTAATATTGTCCAACTAGCTTTTCAGACTAAATTCCTATCTCCCTACATACCTCGTTCTACATACCAAGCAAAAACTACCCGTTCCTGATGTCCCAAGCGAATCTCTCCCTTCCTATCTTATCAATCTTGGTTTTACTCTTATTCTCTCATCCAGGAACACTCCCACCCCACCCTGCCACCCACCATTATTTGTCAAAATGCCACTGCTGCCTCCTCTATGAAGTCTTTTATAATCTGCCCTTCTGGATTAGCTCCCTTTCTCCTTTGCACCTCTTTTTGGCATTTATTACATATGCCTTGTAAATGTACTGCTAGCTGATTGACTTTGTCATATCCTCCTCCTTGAAGAAAGACCCTAATAAGCCAAACACAGTGCCTTCAACAAAGTAAGCATTCAATAAGCTTTGTTAGAATTAAGTATGGTTTTATAAACATTAGTTGTCTGAAATCATTAATGCCTAAGTTTTCTTTTATGCATGTGGACAATTCAGAGTGACAGGTTCTCATTTATAAATGCTAAGTAATATGTAGTGCCAACAAACTGTAATCAATGCTTAGTCTTATAAATATTATACTTTATTAAGAAATTGAATATACTTATCACCACAGCACATAATCTATCTCATAATTTTGTTCTTAAGTTCTTATTCCAGCCCAGGTTTTAGATTTGCTTGGCAGGATAAATTCTTAAGATTCCTTACACATCTTTACACACTGATTTACCTGTCTACCAGGTGGTCTACATTGCCCTCCAACTGCTAATTTGAAACTATTTAATTCTGCAATACATGTTTCATTGCTGATATCCTTAGAATATTTTTCTACCTGGTAAAATAAAACCTGTTCCTTGTCAGCCTAATAGATGCCCTAAACTACTTCATAGAAATACTGGGAAATATGAATGGCATGGGTGACCAAAACTTTGCTTCTGATTTTTACCTTATTGCCTTTTGACTTTGATAAGATATACTTATGGGCAAGGATTGCATATTACTTAGTCCTCCAAAGGTCATGTATTCATGACAGGCATTTCCTTTGCATATGCACACTCACTTCTCACCACCTCTGAGACAGTTTTTTTTCCAAACCCTGAAAGATCTAAGAAACTGAAAGGAACCTGTGAATCACCGTGTTACTGTATATGGTGAGTATAAGCTTGACAGTCTTGTTGCTGCTGCTGTGTTTGGCCTTGGGATATGTGCAGATACTTCAACAACAGGGCACAGGAAACTATTCGGCAGGCAACGTGACTTAAAAGCTCAAGCTATCTTCCAAGCTATGGAGAACTTCTCTTTGACCCTGCAATCCCCCTAAAGGGAATATACCCGAAAGAACTCAAATCACTCTATAAAAAAGACACCTGCACATGTATGTTTATCGCAGCATGTTTCACAATAGCAAGAACATGGAACTAACCATTCTGTCCATCAAAAGAGGACTAGATTTTTTAAAAAGTGGTTCATATACACAATGGAATATTCTGCAGCCATAAATAAGAACAAAATCATGAACTTTTGCAGCAACCTGGATGGACTTAGAGTCTATAATACTGAGTAATCTTTCACAGAAACAGAGAACTGAGTATCACATGTTTTCACTCATAAGTGGACCTTGAACAACTATCATAATACTATAAGAAAAGGATTGACAGTAGAAGGAAACTGCTGGAGGTGGGAGGGTGAGGAGGTGGTATTGGCAGTAGTGGGAATCTGCCTGGGGAAAGGGGGGCACACCTCATCAACAAGGATACCTACACAATGAATATTTGTATGCCAAACCCTGAATTGTACCCCACAACTTTAAAATAAAGAAGTTAAAAGTTAAAAAAAAAATCTGGACAAAGTATGCTTTTTCTCTAAAGTAGATTTTTGTGAGCTGTCTGCACCAACAGTGTCTTTGTGTACACTGATCAAAATATTATGACCCATCCCCTTTTCCCCAAACAGTTCAGCCTTTATAGCAATTGGCTTTTAGAGGTGTAGGCTATGTTGTGCTACAAAGCATGAGGACTGGCTGTAATTTTTGTACTTTTATCTTAGTCTATAATTAGTGCCAATTAACATTCTAGGAGATAGGTGAATAGCTACATAGATAAATAGATAACAGATACATACATATATACATAGATATTAGAGAAAGAGAGAGAGCAAACAAGCCCAAAGAAGCCATGCCATTCTTCCAGGAAGGATTAAAAGTTGGAGGAGAAAAATTCAGAATGCTTTGAAGTTTCCTGAACTAGTTATTCTAGTCAGAATTATAAGCCATATACTTCTATCCTCACTCCTCAGGGTTGACATGGGTAAATGCATTTTTCTTATCTATGCCTATCCAAAAGTGAACACATTTCACTACAATATGAGCTCCTAAAGACCATGGCTCACATCTCATTCATCTTTATTTGTCTTTACATCACCTGGCCCAGGGCTTTGCTTGTTTTAGGTATCCAGTAATTGTTATCGACTTTGAATTGGTCAGCCTGTGGTATGGAAACAAGTATGGCCCTATATGGCTCTGCCAAACCTAACTACAAGTTCTTTCTGTATATTTATTAGTGTTGAGACTTCAGTTTTCAGATGAAATTCTCAAGTAACATTTATCATGCTGACATAAAAATTAACTTGTCTTTCATAATTTAAAAAAATAAAAAACAATTACTATTTAGAAAGAAAATGATCAACATGAGAAAATTATGAAACAGATTACATTAACTGTTTAAATTACCCCCAAATGTAATACCATTGAATTTTGCTAATTGTATATTTAATCTAAGTGTTTAGATTGTCCAAATGCCTATTGTGATTTATTGTTTTGATACAGTAATCACATTGAAATGAAGTCCAGTAAGTTGTAAGTAACAGGTATTTCACCACAACTTTCATTCCCAAATGGGTACCTCTCACAGCATCCTTCCAAAAATGTTCAAATAATATTCAAGGTCTATTTCAAGCCAACATAAAATGAAGTACTTATTTGTCAATTAGATGTTAAATATTAACCACAACTTGCATAATAATGATTCTACATACAAAGTCATGAAACACTTTTTATATCTTCAAAGAATTTCTAAACATTGTTTTGATTCTCATAATCTTGAGGTGAACAGAAAAAGATAAAAAGTCATATGATTTTAAATAACTTATCTGAGTACATCGTCTTTCAGTAAGGGGCAGAGAGAGAAATACCACCCATCAAATTTGATGGCAGATTGTGTCTGACTCCTGTATTTGTATCACAGAACACACATCGCAGAGTGCTGGGACATCTTAAACACTCAACATTTAAATCATTCATTTATGCAAAAGTGATTTACCAAATATTTATAATGAAAGAAGGAAAAAATATGTCACCTGACTATAAAACCAGTGTTTTATCTAAACTGTATGGATAGTAAATTTAGAATCAAGTTGACATAAGCTGTGGTACACCCCATAAATTACCCTTTAGGACTGAGGCATTCTTTTGCCCAACACACAGATCACAGCTATGAGAGAAGACCTCCCAATTCCAGAATGTATTCATAAAAAATTGTATATTTATTCTTACACGTTTAAACTTCAGTCCCCTTCAAAATATTCTTAATTGGATGCGATACACTTTTCGAGACACTTTTTACACTGCTCAAAACAGTTTTTAAACTTGTCAATTTTGATGCCTTTTAGTGCTTCAGCTGTTTTTTGTTTCATCTCTTCAACATCGGCAAAACATTTCCCTTTGTGAACTTTTTCATCTGAAGAAATAAAAAGTCGCTTGACTCAAGGTCAGATAATAGGGAGGGTGAAGCACAGGGGTCATGCTGTTTTTGGTCCAAAACTGCTGAACACTCAGCATGGTGTGGGCAGCTACACTTGTAAATCACCCATCATGAAAAGGGCAAATGCGTTGAAAGAATCTCAAAAAAAAGAAAAAGAATAAAACTCACGGAAGTGAATGCAGCCTTTCACAACAACACTAGCTGGTACCCTGATGTTGATCAGTTCCTAAAACACTAACCTAGCAGGTGAAGTGTTAGCAGATGAAGTGTGTACAAGGAAGGGGCCCCACCTTCCAAAAAGATAATTACGTGTTGGGGGAGGGGCCTCCCTTGTATTTTCCTCTACAGAAATTGTCCTTGCCAAAAAAAAAAAAAAAAAAATTTCTGTTTGCCCAAGTTTATGTTTCCTCTTAGAAACAGCTTGTATCTAATCAGTGGTCAGTGCAAAGCTACCAAGCCTGGACCCTTTTCCTCAATATAAGACATCTCTAAAGGAGCACCCCAGCTGTTATACTTCATATGGGATCATCTGAGGCTGTCGTTACAGTCGAACTTCTTCAGCTGCCCTAACCTGTGGCCCTTGCTCCCTCACAGGTGCTGATCCTGAGGGGACTTTTCAATAAAACTCCCATATTTAAATCTCTAATCTTCATCAAATCTGTTTCCCGGGCTCCGGAACTATAATAGGTGGCACCAGAATCCTATTGGGCAGAATCTAACATATGATTTTTGACTCTTGGGATATGCCATACGCAGAGTCCCATTAAACTTTAAGTCTCAGGATCCTCTTTGTACACACTTTGTGCTCCTCAGATCAAAGGGGTTTGTTTTTGTTTTTGTTTTTTCAAAAAAAAGGAATTACCATCCTAATACAGACAATTGGCCTTGAAAATCAGGAGAGAGTCAGTCTATTTTTACACAAAAAAAGACAAGGAAAAAATATGTTTGTGGCCAGGTGATCCACTGGAGCATCTCTTGGCACTCCAGTGGGCAACTTTAATGATAAATGGACAAGTACCTCAGCCATGGCCTGAGAAGAGCATGGTGTCCTTAGGCTTATATTTGAGAGTTTGGTCACTCTTCCAGGCAAGCCTCCTGGACCAGCAGAGTTGATAACCAATGCGGAGAGGAAATCTAGTGGGCATGGCTGAGGAGGGATTTGGTGATTATCAGTTACGACTTTGAGACAAGCTGTTCTGACTGGGGCTGTTATACCTCTAAACTTTCTCTTTAAGGTTTCCCTAAGAAAAGAAACCAATCAGAATGAAGTAGTTTTCCAGTTAGGGTAACTTTACTACATGAAACAAATACGTTTTACTACATTTGTTATTATTTAGAAAGAAACTGAAGAGAAATGAACTGATCTCCTAAAAATAGACTGCCCGCCTCCTGATTTTCAAGGTCAATTGTGTCAGGATGATGACTGCTTTCCTTACCTGCTGATCTGAGTAGTGCAAAGTGACCAAGAAGCATCTAAAATTAAAGTTTAATGGAATTCTTAAAGTTTAATCACAAAAGGTGCACTGTACTAGATACTGTGGAGTGCCCCTACATCTCCCTAAGGGGCCAAATTGTTTATCTCCTCAACTTTGACCCTCTCTAAAAATTGCCCCTGGCCAAAGGAAACTGCTTGCCCAAGTTTATGCTCCCTCCTGGGGGAAAGACCACATCCAATAATTGATCAATGTAAGGGGACAAAGGCTCAATCCCCTGGCCTCCATTTGGGGTATCTCTAAAGAAATATCCCACCTTCAGAGCTCCCTGTGAATTGCCTGAAGCTACTATTGGGACTGTATCACAATTTGACTTTCCCTCTGCCTAGACTTGCTTCCCTTTGCTACTCAATAAACTGCCTGCAACCAAATAGCCAAATTAGAGCCTGTTTCCTAGACTGTGACAACCTTACCTTTGATAACCAAGAATGCAACTGGATATTATTTCATCCTTTATATTACACATTCTTAAAAGATCCAAAATTTGTTTTTTTCTTCCTCTAGGTTACAATTTGCCATGCATGAGACAGAAGTAAAAGAAAAAAACAAAATGACTACTTCATTTCTCCTCTAATAAGTCTAGCTCTTGGATATGATCAACTTACTTATCAAAAAAACTGACAACTTACGTATCAAAAAATTGAGCTTTAATTTCATGTTATGCAGCAGTTTGAGCTTTTTTTTTTTTTTTTTTTTTTACAAGTATTTTGTAAGGCTCATCTGCCTGCTGACTCAGAACCCATGTGGTAGCAGGTCTGACAAAATAGATTGTCATGATCTATTAAATCAATAATCCATGCACTAAAGAAAATTTACACTTTGAGTTCTACTCTATTCTCAATATGCATCACTATAAAGCTTGGGGGATATGCCAGCTGCTACAAATGGTGCATAAAGTGGTAATTTCTAGTTTTTTTTTTCTTAAGTGATACTGAAATCAATGAGTGGAATTTAGTCCTAAGGCATTCTAGTCAATCATACCAAAATTTACACAAAATTTATCACAAAATCAGAGAGACATTAAATTGAATGGGACCACAAGAGATCATTTCAAGCAACCTTATTCAAACAAAGGTTTGCCTGAATTATTTCAGATACATTCTTTTTTAAGGTGTTTTTACAGTTTTTCAAAGAAGTTACCCATTCAAGAACTTCAAAATCTTCATTGATAGCAAATTCTTCCACATGTAATAATAGAATTTTTTTTATGTACTCTGCAGGGGAAAAGTAAAGCAGCTGGCCAACATTTTCCTAATCATCTTTACTATACTTGGAGAAAAGATTCTTCCAAGATTTCTTTAGTAAGCTTCTTTTAACCTGCCATTAGATCTTATTTTCTAAGCTTTCATCTAAGTCTTAAATCTTCCTGTTAAACATAGAGGAGATCTCAAACCAAGTGAAGTGGGACCAAAGTAAGGCCCAAACTTTACCTACAAAATGACCATTTGTATACCTAACCCTGAATTATACCCACATCGTTAAAAGAAAAAATAATAAATAAATAAATATAGAGGAGATAGAGTGAAAATTTAACTAATTTAATAAAAACTAATAAAGTTCTAACCAGTGACATTTTATCTTGTGAATGCTAAATAAAATTGATCAATTTGTGACTGACATAGTTGAGTAGCTATCTAAAACCACCATTTCCAACCATGGGGCAGAAAGTGAGTGAACAAAAAGCCAACACAGTAAAGATTGTGGAAAAAAGCTACAGAGAAAGAGCAGGGATTCTAAGTAGCATTTTTGGACAATTAAATCAATACCAACAACAGTTTGTCTCTGAATTTATTCTTATATGGAAAGAATGAAATCTTACTTAAGTGCTATTTGGTGGGTTTTCTGTTATTGCAGCCTGATACAATCCTAACCGATACATGATCATTCTGCCACTTCTACAAATGATGTACATCCCAGCACCAATCTTCCTTTTTTAGTGCAAATGTTCAGTGGTGCACTACTATCTATTTCTGTTATTTCAACTAAGGCAAAAACTTTCTTGAACTATATAAGATGTTTTTTCCTCCCTAACTGCATCTCTGTTTTCAGTTTGAAAGACAGCAGGAAAGATATCTGCAGTGACGGCAAGAGAGAAGATATGCAGTAGCTAGTAGAGTATTTGGTTTTAACCATTACCACATGCTAGTCATAGAGATTTTGTATGAAATTTTGTTATGCTGGCTTTGAATGAGTGGGTAGAGAGGTGTGTGGGTAGGTGGAATCTTTAGTCATCTCAGGATCCAGTTGCATTAAATTGCTTTTTTTTAATGGGTGTTTTTTTCCTTTTTTTTTCCACATGAATAGTAATGAAGCAAATATATTAAAATCTCACTCCAAATTTTTTCTTCAAAGAATTTCTGGTCAAGACAGTTTCTCTCCCAAACAAGAAGGATTCGTTTTCAATATCAAAGTTCTTTTTAACAATCTTAGTCATCCACTGGGTGGTTCCACAGTTTAAATTCCAGTGGCAGCAACATGAGATTTCAATTTTTGGTTTTGTGGCCATAGGAGGCAGGCATTTGCAAACATCTTATATGTGCCAATGTTATCAGTAGGCTTACAATACTAACCTTAACAGCATCATTACCATACCACAACCACCACCAATTGCTATGGTAACTTTTTTTGGTGGGTATTATTTATTGGATTTCCAGAAGGAAATTTACTTTATAAATGTGAAAATACATGAAAAATGGAAAATCATGATTTTCCATGTTAATGTTTTCAGATGGTTGTACACACCAAAGAACTACACAGAGAGAACTACAAGGAAAAAGAGTGAGAAGAACAGGAAATAAGTATCCACAGTGTAAAAATTTAAGATTATTTTCATCTTCATTGAAGTATTTTCTTATTCCTGAGCTTATGAAAGTAATGATCATGATCACTGAGCTTTAAATAATTGTTTTTAGGGTAGGCAGTTGAATAAACTAGAACTCTGTAATAATTTTTAGCCTTTGATGTGGATTTGCTAACTAAGGTGAAGAAATAACCCTACTCCTTTGGAAAATGAGACAGCCTTAGCTTCATTACTAAACACAATTAAATTATCTAAAATATCCTATCCTTCAAACACTGTTTTTATTTTTTATTTTTTTATTTTTTATTTTTATTTTTTGAGTTGGAGTCTCACTCTGTCACCCAGACTGGAGTGCAGTGGCCGCTCCCGGCCACCGCAGCCTCGACCTGCTGGGCTCCGGCGATCCTTCCGCCTCAGCCTTCCAAATAGCTGGAACTACAGGCGCGTGCTACCACGCCCAGCTAATTTTTGATTTACTGTAGAGATGAGGTCTCGCCAAGTTGCCCAGGCGGTTCTCGAACCCGCGGGCTCAGGCAATCCACTCACCTCAGCCTCCCAAGGTGAGGGACTACAGGCTGAGTCACTGAGCCCGGCTCAAACACTGTTTTTAAGCAAGATTACTATAAATTCACATTAGAAGCTATCATAGAATCATAGATAACATTCGAAGTTTACCCATTGTTCTTTTCATAATTTAATAGGAATGTACAAGATCACTTGTAAGTAGAATGTCATCATCCATCCACCTGCCTTCTTTGACTCTTAAATGGTCAGAACAATTATCTACTTTAAAAAGAAAGTCATTTACTTTATTAAAAACTCTGAGTAGGAGAATCTTGTTTCCTTAAGAATCTTTTGTAAAAATAACCATAATTAGTGAGCAAAAGATGCCAAACTCTATCAGGATTTGTTGGCTATTTGCTACAATCAGGCCAACTTAAGCACAAGTTTGTACCTTGCCCAATTCCATCTAAAGACTACATAATGAAAAATCTTTTGACAAGTTGATTAATAATACTGAGCTGTTAAAGTTCAGCTGAGTGAGCAATTAAACATTCCAAACAGCAATGAAACTTCAGAAGGTAATTTATGATAATTTTATGCACAAGAGCTCAGTGGCTTTTTAATTTGATAGAATGTTAGTAGCACGAATTTCTAACAAGGGAGTGTCAGGGTTCCATACATCACTGAGATTACTTAAACATTTCAAACATGGCTGATGAATGAAGTTTCTTGGGATGTGGGGAGATACAGAAGGTGTTAGAAGGTTGAGATTATTCATCATATCAATTATTGAGAGTGGATGCACTGACATCATACTCCCTGATCATATTTTATGTCTACAGTAAAGATAAGTCAAGCTTGAAATAACAGACTTTCTTTACTACAGTATCTGCAGGTAATTCAACTCCCTTTATTTCCCTCCCCTTTTTCTTCACACCTTCCTTCAAACTCATTGTTACCTCTTTCATTCCTAACCAGGCTTTTAAACATCAAGACCTCTTACTTGAACAATCATGGAGAATAACTAAGAATAAGGGCAAGAAGATAAGAACCAAAAAGAAAGAGAAATGACAAATCAAAAAAACTAGAATCATAGACTCACAGGTCAGAAAGAACTGATGGATAATTTAGTTTAGCACCTACCATTTTTACCATTACTTGTATATGCACACACAAATACACACACTTCCATGTATGCGCATGCACACACACACATCCAAATATGGATACCCCCTCTACCATATCACCAGTAATGGTCATCCAGCTTCCCTTTTAGCACTTCCATCCTTGAATGAAAACAACACATCTCTAGAAGGCTTTTCCTTCCCAGATCACTAAAAAATAACATAGTCTGTTTTAAGCAGAAGTGAATTCCTTCTTGCTGCAATTTCTGCCCTAGAATCTTTGAATGTTAAAACTAGAAAAGACCCCGTAGGTCTTTTAGTCTACAGTGCTCACTTTTAGCTTATGAAGCCTGATGACATGATTATTTGACCCTCATATGATTTTTATTCTCTCTCTCTTTTATTCAAATGAATTACTCACCTTGAAAAACTGAGCTTTTTTATACCAAACCTGGATTTCAAGCTTAAAAAACTGAAAAATTAGAAGCTCTGGAAGCACACATCCCTCAAAATACCCAAGTAGCAATATTTGGCTGCAGCTCAGCAGCAGCTGCCTATTTAAAGGAGCCATGCTTTGGTCAGTTTATCATAAGCCCTACCACCTCCTTTAGTCTTACACCTGCGAAGATTTACTCATGTATGATACCAGTCAGGAACATGAAGAAATTTGAGTTTATGATCCCTGACTTGGATTAGACTCTTTTTTATGGTTAGGAATGAAGCCAATGATGATCAAATGACCTTAACCATGGTTACCTAGGTAGGTAGTGGCAGAACCGGGGTCTTTTAATTCCTAATCCAGTGCTCATTTCATTACACATAGTTTTAGCTAAGTTCATCTGTTTCATCACTGCTATGTGTTTTGTTTTAATGTAAAAAGGGAAAAAATACATTAACCTGATCAAAATACAAATTATGCCTCCATATCAATTACCATTTAATCCATAAGCGATGAAATCTCTTTTGACATGGGAATGTTTTGTTGTTTAGTAACTTCTCTTCATCTTTGATAGACGTTCCTGCTCTAAAATCAAAGCTGCAGATTAATGAGAAATTGCATCATTGGCAAATTAAGTATGGACTGTCTTTATATCAAAATAAGTTTTCCTCTATAAATGTCATATATTTACACAGCAAATACCAAATGCCGGCACAAAGTCAGTTGTATTTCTGTGCTATAAACACAGAGATTGAGTAAGTGCATGATCACCATGTATTCCTAATGCTTTTATTTCATCAATGGGTTGGAAAACAAAACCAAACAAATAAACACAAGCTCATCTAGCTATCATCTCTGCAGATGTCATTTCTTGTTAATGTATTATTATAATTCATGTCAGGTAAACAGTCTTGCAGATGAAGTCAGAATTATTCAGGCAAGTTTCTTCATACCACCCTGTAAAGCTGTTTCCCTCACATGGGAAACTTCCACAAAGACCACTTGTTTACAGAAATGACGTGCATCATGATCCTCTTTGTGTTTCTCCCTCCCTGGTACCAAGCATATGCTTTTAATGGTAACACTCCTTCATCTATAGAGACCATCTGCTTAATTAAAAAAGTGTTCTCTTCCCTTCTAAACCTGCTTTTTGCATGAAAAGTCCTCTCTGCTAGTGTCACAGATTCAGGGAAAGGAAAAAAGGCTATGATCTCCAAGTCCAAACAAGAGGGTTTGGGGATCTAGAGGGCCTTTGTAGGAGTGGAAGAGCTTATGGGAATTCTGAGAAAGAAAAGTGTCACATACCCAAATGCCCGAAGCTGTGCTTTTTCTGTCCATCTAGCCAGGGAATAGAGCTTAATGGACCTATCCCCTCTATATCACCACCTCCTAATCTCATAGATCCAGGTACTTTATTTTCCATCTTTGCTCCTGTGCCCAATCTTAGGAATGCAGATACTATGACAATGAGATGTAGATTTCATTGAAAACAATGCACTTGGCCTTGAAAGTTGAGTAGGAATTGGTCAGACAAGTGAAGGCTTACAGGCAGCAAGAACTCCATATTCAAAGGTATGATGTAACTGCATGTGGTCTACACTAATGCAAATTGTTCAATATTTTTAAATTGTGATATTTTTAGGGTTAAAAAAAGTCTTCTGGAGGAAGACTTTCAAAATATTGAACATCAAAACTTCACAAATATTTAAGGTTTATTTGGCTGGTAAGTCCTGAGGTTACTTTTTGATGCCTCTGGTTTGAGGGGACAAAAATCTCAATTCAGAGGCTAAGAAAGGGTAATAGTAGTTATTGCAGCTGCTTTCCTGTGGAGACTCAAGAAAGAAAATAATCTTGGCACCAAGTCCTTATTTGGGATAGAGTGCCTAAGAGCACAGGAGTCCTGAAAAACCTCAGCTGTCATCAGCCTCGTGGAGTCTTCTACACCTAAACCACAGCTGCTGTCTACAAATTCACTCTGTACTTCCTAGAAGAGGATGGGTTGAAAAAGACTGCTTCATAGTATAATGTAGTGAACTTCTGCCCAGGAAAGCAGTGCCCACTGATATTTGCAATGGGGATAAGCAGTGGTGAGCAGCATGGAATGGCAAAAGAGGGAAATATACATCTTGTGAACTTCACCACCACCATCCCACTCTGCAAGGAGAGAAGTGGCCAGAAAATGCAGGAAAAGCAAACTTGGGATGCAAGTACTCTCTTCCCCATCCCAAAGATGTTGTAAAGCTGCTGAAAAAGAAGTGGGGAACTATAGTTACTTAGTATGTCCAAATGCTTCAGTGCCCAAGCTGATATGTTTTTTAGAGTAAAAAGAGGCACAATTAATAATTGTGGGACAACAGCCATAAATTAGACTGTTCCGGGCATACCTGGACAAATGATCAGTCTACGTAAGACATCTGGATTTAAAAAGATGTCCTTTCCCATCTCTTCTTGTCTCTCTTCCCCTCCAGCCTTCCTTGACTTGGTGGTGAGTATCACCACCCATCAGGTGTCTAAAGCCAAGAAACTTGATTCCTACCCTTCTCTCAGCCCCGAATGTCACACTTTTGCATAGCATCCCTCAAGGCTTCAATGCATGCCCAATGAACTTAGAAGAAAACCCATATCCCTGATCATGGCCAGCAAGAGTTTCATGATCTGGCCCTTGCCTATCTCTTGACCCTCATCTGAAGTCACTTTTCCGCTTTCCTCTATCCCTCTGGCCTTCTTTCCATTTCTAGAACCAACTAAGGACTTGTTTGCCTTGTGACATTTGCATTCCCTATGCCCATTATGCAATTCCCCTAGTTTTTCACACACTTAGCTTCTCATCCTTCTTAACCCAGGCATCTTCTCTTGAAATAGGCCTTTTTGCTCACTTGCATATTTTCTATCTCTTCTGCTAGTAAGTAGGAAACAATACTGTTTTGTCCATGCTAAGTTGCCAATGATCTAGCTTACTACCTAGCTCTTGGTAGACAAAATTTACTCTTTTTATGTATGTATGTGTGTTTGTATATATAAATATATATTTATTTACTTATTTATTAGCAAACGTTGAATCACTAAACAGTGTCTAAGACACTTTTCTACCATTAAAACCTATGTTCCTTAATCAAGACAAAAAGGAGAAAAGGAAAGATAAGTAGCCCCCAACCCACCTACTAAAAAACAAAAGACCAAATAAACATCAGAGAACAAAATTTCATGTTCTTGCTTTTCCCTTGAATCTTCTTCAGGACTTTCAACTTCCTGCTGAAGAAACTGAATCCTAAAGAGTTATGGAGACCTGTATGGGATCGACTTAAGACTGCCCCTCCTAACTCCCAGAACTTCTCTCCTGCTGTCTTTAGTCTTTCATAGACATCAGCTTGATATACTTTGAACATGGCTAAGAACCAAAACTGGGCCTGCTGGTGAATTTCTCATAGCCCCAGGCTAAACATCTTTAGTTATCTGACAATCAATATGCACGAATGTAATTATTTGTTTTCTAGGAGTTAGATGAACAAGATCATTCTAAATTCTTGTGTTATTAATACATGGTAATGAAAGTGAAATATTAATGACTTAGTCAAGTGTATTAAGAATTTGAAGTGCTGTGCAAACTGAAAACTTGCATCTTAGAGGGGAAAAAAAGCTCAAATGCACCAGATGGCTTGGTGACAGCCATTTTGTTTAGTGCAGTCTCAGCAGATATGTTTGATAGCATTCAGGAAAGGCCATCAACTATGCAAAGGAGGGTGTTGTACCTGATTGTCTAGGAGGGCTGTGCCTAAAGAAATCAAACGGATGGAGTTGAGCTGTGCTTCTTTGTGTCTCAAGTATGCTTAGCCTTGAATGAGATATTAGGGCATCTCAGGCTATCAGTGAACTATAGTGGCAAAGTCTGCTGGTTCACTCCCCTCTCCTGCGCTGAGCTGTCATATCTATGACTGGCTTTAAAGTAACAATCTTTATACATCTTAAAATGTGATGGAGTAGAAAGAGTCCCAGACTGGGAGTCAGCAGAACTGAGTTCCAGCCAGCCTGACCACAAGGAGCTAAGGGACCCTGAACAGGCGGTATCGACATTTGGGGTAAAGTTTCCTCACCTGCAACCTAAAGACAATAAAGCCTACTTTTCTGTCTCTCTGGGATTGCTGAAAAGATTAAAAGAGATAACATTTTATGATAGACTATGCAAACAACAGAATGAAACTGTTTTGAGACTGGATTTCTTTTTTCTACTCTGTTACATTTTTGTGTCTGGTTTATTCATACTTATTCAAGAGGCATATCATTCAATAATAGTTTCCTATTGTAGTAAATATTTACTCAAGGATTGTCTTTCTTTAATTTTGGAGGGATTGTCTATGTTTACACCAGGTATATATATGCCTATTCTGTCATGTTAGTCTACTATTCTTATTTTGTCTGATAATTTCAATATTAATTAAGAATACAGAAGCAAAATGACAGAAAATATCTATCTAAATCTACATAGATTGGACAGATATCATCTGTCATTTTACCTCCTTAAAGGGAAACCAATTAATTAATGTATTCACATTTTCTCTAGTCTGGTGCTATAGCTAAATATCTTCTAGCCACAATTTCCAACCTTCAAGGATCTGTAATGCTTGTTTGCCCTGGGAAGAATTTAACCCAGATCACATGACAGAGAACGGAAGGCAATACTGATTGGAGAAATAATTTCTACTTTTTCAATAAGGAAAATGTTCCCTTTCTTTGTGCTTTGTTTATTATTAGCTTACCAACTCTATGGAGAAGATGCCCTTAGAGCCAAGCAATATCACCCATAAGGAGACTTCCAAAGAGCTATGACCGGCAAGCTGAAACTCCTATGTTACTCTCCAATGGAAGGCTCCTAGTAGTTTACAATATAAAGAATGATGTGTTTAAAAGACTTAAAGAATTTTCTCATTATCCCACACTCATCTCCTAGCCCTAATATATCACAGAAGCCAGTACTAGTAAGGAAGTTTGATATGTAGAAATTCTGTTAACTCAACAGCAATTTTTGTTTAAATTTTAATCTCTTTCTCTTTACTAAATTGTTTCTGACTGTGGATGTTTATCTTAGATACTTTCAGATTTTATCATGAGTTATTTCCTCTAGTTCTGCTTTAATAATTTCTTCCCGTAACTATCCCTAGTTTATTTACCTATTCATTTAACAAATATTTACTGAGAGCCTGTTATGTTCCTAGTACTTTTCTGGATACTGAGAAGGATAAAATGAATGAAAAATCTCTACTCTCAAAGATTTGATAATTGAGTCAGAGTTGACACTGTTCAAACATCTTTAATGATCTGCTCATCAACATACACAAATAAAAGTATTATGTTGTAATGATCATTATAGAATAGGCTTTGCATCAGTAACAAATAAGATCCCAAATCTCAGTGCCTTAACACAATGAAGGTGTATTTTTCACTCATGTCACAATCTGATGCAGGTTTCCTGGCCTTCCTGGTCTCTCCAAGTGGACTTTTCCCATCTTAAAACTGCCACCTCAAAGCCTTTCATTTCCAGTTGTATAGATTTAATGTCCCTCTTACTCTCTCCTGCCTCCAACCAGAATAATGCATTACTTCTGCTCATATTCTATTTGTAAAAATTTATAATAATTAGTCACATTCCTACTCAGATGCATAGGCTCTGTAAAATATTGAGGGACACATGAATTTTTGGTGAATACTAACATCCTCTGACACAGTCTTCTAGGAGAAATACAAACAAGCCATAGACAGTCTAATTACTTCATATTTTGCAATATATGTAAAATGCTAATATCCACATGAAAACTAACTTCTAGAACAATGTCTGAAACATAGCAGGCACTCAATAAATTATTGTGGAATATAGCAAAGAATAAATAACATAAGTGTGACTAGTAACTTAAGCAAACATCAAAGATATGCATAAATTAACAGCCACTTAAACTATAAGAAAAACAAACACTATCCCATTTTATATTGCCCTTAACTGGCAGGTAAGTTGTATAGGTAATAGGTACTTAAAAGATGAGAGCAACTACCTTGGACTGCATAGCAAAAAAATTATGATTTGTTTTATTTTATGGTGATGGGATTTGGCTGAAGAAACAGCAATGGTCTGAACTGGGAGAAAGGCGATGCCTAGTAGAGACCTTTGTGACTAGAGATACACAAGTGGGCAAAGGCAGAGTGTTTGTGACAATCAATAGGACAAACAACCTGGTTGGATGAGAAGATGAATGCAGGAAAGTTATTTAAAAAGAAGTTTGGAGAAGGAGATTCAGTAAGTTAAGCTTAAATGATTACCTGCGACATATAAAAGTTTTGAACAGAAGAACTAGCAACAGAGGTGACTGAAAGTAATATTGACTCCTACTGTTTTTCTCAAACCAGTTGATTCTAGATGGAGTTCTTAGATCGAAGCCCTGCATCAAAATAAAACAGGATAATAGGTACAAAGAAAGTATAAAGAATCCTGCACTAAACCAATGTAAAATAAATGCCTAACATTATGACAATGATAAGCTGTATAGACTAAGGATTGCAAACCATGAAATTGGTATAGCAAACATTGGCCATATTTGAGAGCCCTGGGCATCTATGAAAGACAATAACTCAAAGATGTGAAATAAAATTAGAACTAGGTTGGTTTTATTAGTCACATGGGATACATTGTCTACTTATTTGGGAAAATAATTTATGCATTTTAATAGATTATGATTATATTGAAACACTTCTTTTGAAGAAGGAATGGGTATAGATAAGCGGGTTCATAGAGATGTTTTTGTTGTTCTTTTTAGAAAGTTGGTTTAAAAAAATCAAATATACAAAAATAATTGAACCATGGGAGTGGTTATTCAATTCACAAGCATATTCAGTAACTGCTTCTTTTAAATTGTGTTTTACTAGTATGTTTAAATATGGTTCTTTGCTTAAATATTTCACTTTGAAGCTCTTAAAAGTAATTTGCAAAGTTCTTGATTACAAAGTTTATCTCTGTAACTTATCCCAACTTTGTTGGGAGTTGAGGAATTAGCTTAGATATTTGTGATCAAACACAATGATATTGAGTATCATGAAGCTACTTTTTTTAATCCTAGAAATAAAGGAACATTGACAATTATTTTCAATAATATGAAGAATATAGCCAAAGGTAGTTGAGTAACAAAGGAATGAATAACCGGACTGTCTCCATTTAGTCAGCATCCTGTCCATAATCTTGAGCTGTGGTTTTCAAACTGTTGGGTGCCACCCAATTGGTGAGTCATGACTTCAAGCTAGTGGCTTGAAGATTGCATTATTTAGAAAAGAAATAATATAGAATAAACCTAAATATAATTCAAGTAGTAATGGCAAATATTTATGACAATTTTATTTTGGTTGTGTGTATGTATATAGGTGATAAAATATAGAATTATTTCTTACTGTAGGTCAGGTTCAAGAAGTTTGAACCTTATTGACCTAAAGGCATTGTTATGAATATACATAACTTACATAGTCATGTCAAAACTAGAAAATGGTTATTAGTATTCTTTGTGATTATAGTATAGAATCACATCCACAAATATGCATTTTTTCTTAAAGATGCTCAGAAATTTTAAGAGCTTCTTAGTTTAATTTAACCATTTTCACAAATTTCTCTCTTAATAGTGCAAAGTTTATTCCTTCTTACCAGAGAAGAAACAAAATTGGGACAGTTCTGCCTTATCTGTTATCCTTACTCCTTGCTCATAGCAGAAGACCAATGCATTTCTTGTTTTTCCTATGCAGAGCATAACTGAACCCAAACTTTTTCATTACCTACATTCTCACCTGACTCCAATCCCTCTACCTTTAGTTTCCCGATTCTATTCTAATTAATTTGTGCCACTCTCTATGTTGATCCTGGACCAATATGTTTGACTATTTCTCCTATT
Source organism: Tarsius wallacei (assembly GCA_963574415.1). NCBI lineage: Eukaryota > Metazoa > Chordata > Mammalia > Primates > Tarsiidae > Tarsius > Tarsius wallacei. The sequence goes on from CAUYQG010009199.1 coordinate 43,686, forward strand.
TTTCTACTATTTTTGGCTAATGGCTGTTAGAAAGATGAATTTTTTTAAAAAAGATGAATGCATTTGAGATCTCCCATGTAGCAACAGTAAAATTATTTAGTTAGCTCACATTTTCCTCTCTCTCATTTACAACTTCACACCAGCAGATGGTTTTGCAAAAGTTAAACATCTCTTTTGGGATACTTTGGTGAGCAGCCTTGAATATAACTTTCCCAAAATTTCACTGGTTTATACCCCTACCCATGTTGCTAGAACAAATCCCTTCCCATATTACTCCTGCTTTATTTTCTACTGATACGTGGTCCAAGTCAGTTTTTAAATGCCCGTTCCCTCTTAGTTCTTAGAAGTACTCTTGGCCTTTTTGTAGATCCTTCATTTTCTTTTGCCTCACTTGACCTTTCTCCTTGGCATCCATGCATGATTCTTTTTCCTTCAATTTGAGCATTAAAGCCCTGTAGCTACTCCCTGCGTAATTTCTTTCAGATTTCAGAATTGAGTATACAATTTTTCTCTTGACATTATTCTCCGCCAACCTCTTTGCTGCCCAAAATAGGTCTTTTATGAAGACAGTTTTCTTCATTTCCTGAAATATTAGATACCTTCCCTATAGTTATTTCACTTTATACAAAGTAATGAGCAAGAGAGTCACTGTGTAGTAAGAATGGGTTCTCTCACTATGATTATAAATTGTAGGATAATTTAATTTGATGAATTTTGGAATTCTTATAATTTTTTCCCTTACAAAAAGCAAGCAATGCTGGAAATTTTGAAGTTTGGTTTTCTTTTTCCGGTCCTCACACAATAGGATGTTGCCTCCTTTTCAATTCCTCACCGAGACATGCGCTGCGGTGGCCTGCCTGTTAAGGAGGTCAGTGACATTTCAACACAGAATCACCATCAGTTTAAACAAAAGCAATTCAAAGCATATTTTTTTCAATTGACTTATTTGACTCCCACTTTCCTCCCTCTGAATAAACTCTGTTTTCCCTTTGTCTGTGTTCCCTCAAACCCAATGTTCTCACATACTCAAGATCCCTCTTGACATGACAAAAATATGTCCAAGAGCCTACTGTTTATTAATGTGCTAATGACTTCCAGTGATACCCCTCACAAAAGAACCTGATGAAAGAGGTAATATTTAATTTTAAAATATTACTTTTATTGAGAGAGTTATGCTCTGTGACATGTTTCAGGAGAAGAATTAAAACTGGAGGTAACTTTCAAATTTTACCATGTATGATTTCTACATCTTCCTGTAGGTCTGACCAAGAGCCTGATTTGGGCAAGACCTTGTTTCACCAGTCTCTACAGGCATATCCATATTTTAAGGAGTTTGCATTTTCTATCAGGTGAGGGCAGCTCATTTCCTATTGCTCATTACCTCCCTACTAAAATAAAAGCAGAGGCCAGTGACACTCGTCATATACCTTGGACTTTTTGGAATACAGACAGTAATTAACTGTAGTGAATTGACTAGCATAGCTCCTAATTAACTCTGCCACATTTTGATTGTTCAATAAATTTTAGAAGATAAACTAAAGTGGAAAGAATAAGCACTCTGGGTAGAATACAATAAAGATTTATAGAGCTTTGTAAAACCTTTGCCCTTTGCAAATATTAAGAGCCGAATCTACATGCCCTTCAGCCTAAGACAGAATGGCATCCTAACAGTTTCAGGGATTAAGAGTTTTAAATTCTGGTTGGACCCCAGGTGCTGCCTGTACCATACTGCCATCCTTCTTTAATAGAAAGTTGTAAGTATCCAGAATTCACAGGAGTCTGGTTGGCTTCTATCCAGGACAAGAATGTAGAGGAGAGGCAATCAATATGCCCTAGCCTGTCCTGCAAGGTTTATTTTAAAGATTACTTTGAGTTATAGTAGGGTCTTTCTGAAATAGATCATCCTTACAGAGTAAAGCAGGTCCATGGAGGTGTCCTGGATGGGTCTTCAGGGAACCAGAGCAAAATGTCAAGAAGCCCTCGAAGTCTCTGTTTTTATTTTATGAGGAGTAGAGGGTCGATAGTAGTGATTGGTAGAGCCCAGTTGATGAAAAGGTCCATAACATGGGAGGATGCTTCCAGCCGTGATTGGCAGAGGGACCAGGTTACAGCTTAGAGGCAAGAATTAAAGTTGCATAAGCAATACGAGCTGAGCCCAAACACTGAGTAATCTAGAAATAGCCTTGTCAGAAAAACCATGCTGGAGAGAATTACAGAAATCAATTTTGGTTGCAAGCGAAGTCTTGTTTAAAATTTCAGCTTGCTAGATACTAACAACTATGAGAGATTCTTCGATTCAAGAAAATTGGAGGCAAATGTTTTGGGATACTTCTGTATGATTGACATGGTTGAGTTTCAGGAGAGAAACACAGTGTCTTTGTAATGAGGTTGAGAAAAATCTTCCCATACTGCCACATCACAGTAGTTTTTATTACCACTCCAAATATTACTAGGAGGTAAAATAAAAATGTTTATGAAGTGTCTTTATAAACTTTAAAGCATTTACATTTGTAATATAAAACATTTACATTTGTAAATTAGTTTACTACAATATGAATTTATTCTCTAGGAATTAGTAGCATTTTTTTTCCTCTTTATAGTCAATCAGAGCTTGTAGTTGGTGGGAGTATATTCTAGGACAAATGAAAAACTTAAGTAACAGAGAACAATTATATTAGAACTGCTTTTGGTAATGATAAGAGAAACAGATAGAAACTATTGGCCCTCCATTTGACCCATTATCCCGACCAGATAAAATATTCACAAAAGCAATTTGACTGAAGTATTTCTTCATAAACTCTGGATCATGAGGGGAATTCCTTGGTTCCCCTGTTTTTAGTCACTACATCTCATCTCTGCAATCAATGCTCATGCTTATCCCTCACCTTGTAAACCCTTCACTTGACCCCGCCCATTCCTTCTATGTAAGGGACCAACACATCACCAAGTCTGCTTTGATTTCATCTTCATCTTCAGTGCAACTTCTTAACCCCTTTGCAGTCTGGCCTTTATCCTCATAATTCTGCTGCAATCAAATTTCTCCAAGCTCACCAATTGTTTCTTCTATACCACACCCTTTAAACTTTGCATGGCATTAAGTGCTTTAATTACCTGCCTCCCTTTTAAGAACTTGTTCTCATCTCATCTCTACAATTGCTTTATCTGTTTCTTGTTTAAATCTTCTAAAGGTCTCTTTCCCATATCCCCTGGCTGTTACTCAAGTTTTAGTCTCTGACCCTATTCTAACTGCTGTCTGCCTTTTCTCCTTCAAAGAGTTTATCTATTCTTGAGGCATCAACCATCATCTTTATCATCCAAATATATGTCAGGTAACATATCTTGTACATCTCAGCCTAATTAATCTTCAAAAACCACTGCTTTGTTTGTGTTGCTCTCCATTTTAAGAACCAACAAAGATGCCTGGATTCTCCCCTTCTAATCACACTGTTCTCTTCATTTTCTTAATTACATGTTATTATAATTCCCTGCTCTCTGAGATGTTATTCCCTACTTTTGCCATTAATATGCATTCTGGACTTTTCTGAGACCCATCCTCCGCACTTGACCTCTTCCATTAAGCATGTACTGACCAATCTTAGTTCAGCAATATATAACCTCACTTAGCTTTTCCACCACTTTTCTTTGCCACACAGTCTGGAAGTTTCCTTTTATTAGCTATTTATATAGATCTGCACTTGCAAAGGTAACACACTGTTTTATTCCATTCATATGACATTTTCACAGAGACAAAGCTGTAGTGACAAAGAACAGATCAGTGACTGCTAAAAGGTGCTAAGGGTCAGGGGAAGAATGTGACTATAAAGGGATAGCACAGGAGGCTTTTGGAGGTGATATGACTGTTCTGCATCCTGATTGTGGTGGTCATTACACAAATCTATACTTACGTTAAAATTCATAGAACTTTACACCTAAAAAAATCAACTACTCTGCAACCATTTAAAAAATAAAAATTTAAAAAGACTTAGGAATCTAAATACTGTTTTCATCTCTTTTTCATTTTAAAAATTTTGGAATAGACAGAAGGCTATTTGAAGACTAGAGCTTGTCTGTGGACAAAGTTTTTAAAGTCAGATTTATCTTCTAGGTTCTGCATGGTTCCACAATGAGGGTGTGGGTACCTGTGTATTGGCTGTAAACGTGAAGAGGAAGCATGAAGTAAATGAAGGTTTTACAATAAGTGCCACTCATCTAATTTAGCAAATAGGCAAAAGCTAAGCCTCCCAAAATATCTTCCCATAGATTGTTGCTATGAGAGAACATGACAGTAAAATGCTAAGGGCTAAGACAAAGGCACACGGTATCCACTATGACGGTGACAGAATCTAGGAGTCACCTCAGGTCACAATTCCTTCTCTTAACCCTAGGTCATTAATAACTAGTAGATAGTATTTCAATGTGGTTTTGATTTGCATTTCTCTGATGATGAGTAAGGATGAGCACTTTTTCATGTGTCTGTTGGCTGCCTGTATATCTTCTTTTGAGAAGTGTCTATTCATGTCTTTTGCCCACTTTTTGAAGGGGCTGTTTGTTTTTTTCCCTTCGGTGTGTTTGAGTTCCTTGTAGATCCTAGATGTTAGGCCTTTGTCAGATATATAGTTGGCAAATATTTTTTCCCATTCTGTGAGCTGTCTCCCTGCTCTCTTGATGGTTTCTTTTGCTTTGCAGAAGCTCATTCATTTGATGAGGTCCCACTTGTCTATCTTATTTCTTAATGCATCCATAAAGAAGGACAAATATACGAACTTTGCAGCAACCTGAATGGATTTGAAGTTGATCATACTCAGTGATTTATTACAGAAACAAAGAACAGAGTTCCATATGTTCTCACTCATAAGAGGATCTTGAACAATTATAATGCCATAAGAAAGCGATTGACAATAGTGGGAAACTGTCAGGGAAGGGGGAGGTGGGATTGGCAGTTGAGGGAAACTGCTAGGGGAGAGAGGGGCATACCTCATTTCAACAAGGGTGCCTGCATGATCAGTATTTATATACCTAACCCTGAAATGTACCCCACATCTTTATAATAAAATTTTTTTTTAAAGAGAGGAAAAAAATAATAACTAGTAGAGTCTAATTTCACCCAGATTCTATAGCTTTTCTATGTTTTTATTTCTTATTTTGATAAAAACCAATTATTATATCTTTACACTGCCACGAACAAATACAACAATGACTTGTTTCACAGTTTGTGCAGGTGGCTTTATGTAGTTTTTGACAACATTGCCATGTCTCTGAAATACAATTTTTTTCTTTTTTCTGCAATTTAGAGTCTGATGAGGGATGAGGAGAATATATCATCTGTGACTCCCCTCTGATGCTACATTCACAGCTAAGTGCCTAATTCAGGGTGAGCTTTACCATAGACCTTCATTCTTTGAAATTCTTTTATTAGTCTCTTATAATCTTCATCAGTCAAAAAAGTTACTACCTCAGGGACCATGCCTTCTTTGCAGGCAGCTAGAACTTCTACAACTTTTTGTCAGGCAGAACTTTTCTAACCCAAGGCATGATCAATATATCTTAAAACTAGAGGCATTCCCCTTTGCCAAAGTTATCTGCAACCATTTCGTCTATTGCCACTCACAGCTGGAAACATTCTTATTGAAATGTAATCAGCACCATGATAGCTTTGGCACTCTCAAAACTCTCAGTGATCTCTTCAGAACCTTGAAGTACTCCACCTTGAGGAAGGCTGGATTAAGCAGTGGCCCCGGGCTCTCCATGGGACACCTCAGATATTATGTGACGGGCACTTTCCCCTCTTGAAACATCTCATCCAAGCATGCTATTCAAGGTTCAGATGTTTCTGGCCCAAGAACAAAAACAGGCCTGAACTAATCTCTTTTACAGACACTGAGTTCAGTCAAGGAGGAGCTCTATCACTTATAAAAGGCCTTATCCCAAGACTTTGAGATCTACAACCATGATGTGGAGGAGGCTCGTGGAGGCCCAGCATATCAATATTACCTCTCTCCCAGAAGCACTATTACTATGTTCATATGGGCACCATCCCAAAACCATTTTCTTAGAGAACTCTATCAGTTAAAGAAAGTTTATTTAACTACCTCCTAGTAGGTTACTTAACTACCCATCAGGTAGTTTAATAGGCTATATTACCACTGGGAGACTATATAACTATGTTAGAAAATTATTTTTGGAAACATAAAGCAAAAATGCTAAGCTAGAGAGAATGAACCTCTTGCAGAATTTGGGGGTTATTTTTAGTATCCCATTGCTCGTGGTGAATAGATCCCTAAATTATCAGGTAGCACCCAGTCCAGCTGTTAGAAAATAAGCACAATAGTCATAGAAGAGAAAGTATATCAAATAGACAAAATTACTGTAAACATATTGCTCAAAATCTCAGGATCAATCTCTAGCTAATGAGGGATGGTTCCTCACCCTCTAGAGAAAAAATTCTGAAGCACAATTTACAGTCTTTCAGATGTTCCCCAATAAGACTGAACTCCAGTTACCCACAGTGGAAACCCATTCATTAATATACTCTTTATTGTCACCCCCTTTGTCCATTCCTCACTTTTTCACTCCTTCACAATCTTTCCTGAGGCACCTTCCAAATAAACTCCTTTACCCATCCTTGTCAGAAAATTTGCTTGGGGAGAGCCCCATTTAAGACAGTGTCTGTGTCTCATACACAAAATTTTGGTGATTTCAACCTGCCAGGCTTTCTGATGGTTGGACTTGATTTATTTTTATTCAAAAAATATTTACTGAATGCTCACTAGAGACAAGTAATTTTATATAATGGAAGACACTGTACCCTGGAATTCTTTAATTAGAAAGAGAAATAAAAGTTGTAAGTGCATGTACACGTATGTGTGTATTACAGTATATAAAATAGGAGTAATAAAAATGTTATAACTGTGAGAGGCAGAAAGAGTGAGCTCAGAGGCTCAGGATAGGAAAACTGAAGGAAGTGACAATGAAGCTGGACTGTAAAGTGTAGCAGGACTGAGACATCCAAAAGTCCTGAAGAAATGTGTGTGTGCTGGGAGAGGGATTTTTAAGTGAAGACACTCAGTTAGGAAAGCACAGGGTAGTACGAGAAATAATGAGTGATTCCATTTATTCCAAACAATACATGATGAAGACAAGTAGCAAAAGATGAAAATGGAAAGGTAAGATACTGTGAAATTATTGCTCCTCGATCTTTGTAATTATTGGGACAATAATGGCATGCCATTGAAAATAACTGGAAAAAAACAGCAATATCATAGCTTTCGTGACTCAGTTTGTTATCAGTTCAGGTACATTTGCCTTTACCCTTTTACACCACTGTCCCCATCTCTTACTCTTTCAAGGCTCCTTGCTCCTTTTTCCCCTTCGTGTCATTATTGTATTGTTATTTTTATTAATTTCAATTTTTTCTCTCTCTTGGTGATATGTAAGTTCCCAGGTGACGTATTTAACATTATATACCCAGTGCTTGATTACTTCTCAATAGTAAGTGCTCAATTTAAGTAGGTTGAATAAATGAATGAATGTTTTCTGATGGCTCTGATACTTTATCTAATATTTCTCTGGCAAAAGCACTCTTCAATTTCTTCTCCACTTATAGTGTATTCAAACTCAAATCAAACCCACAATACCTAAGATAGCCCAAGTTTTCTAGACTCACACAAACAAATTTAAATTTATGTTTTTTTGTGATTTGAGGATGTGCCAAGTGACACATCCTTTGACAGGTTCCAATCTTCCATTTCTTCAAAGCTGAACAGAGAACTTGACGGTTACTCTCCTAGTACATCTGAAGTCCCAGACTAGAAGGCCTCAGTTGAGGACATAGCTAGTTGACATGCAGGGATAGTCCTTCCACCAGGTAAGTTTTTTCTACCACTTCACATGTTAGCCCAAGTGAGTGGAAGAAGGCAGCATGCCATGCCTTTGTTCTGTTTGTCACAAACTTTTAATTGTTCCATATGGCCCCTACAAGTCCACACACCCTTTAGTTAGAACACAAATCTTTGCTTTTAATACTGAATTTTTACATTAGACACCGAGTGTGCTGTAGGAACCTGAGTCTCCCATCTCCAAATAACGAATTTGTGTAAACCCAGAGAAACGACGTTCCAGGTTTACCACAATAGGAGGAGACTCTTGAACAGACAAATGGTATCTATGACCACCAGGCCTGAGCATAGGTCATTCCTCCAATAGTACAAGAATTGGTTTGATACATTATTGCAACACTTATGCAAGAGAACATAAAATTGGCAACCTCACTGTCTTGGCTAAAAATGCCACACATCAAAAAAATAACTGGGGCAGATAGAGAGGAAGAGGGTACTTCTCTCAGAACTCAGAGTGACATGTGCAGGAATTCAAAGAAAATCGGGCTAATTAATCACTAGAAGTGTTTAACAATAGCAGTGATCATAACAGAGAGAGAAATTTAAGAAAAGGTTTCACAAGTCAAATTAAAACAGTAAAATGAACTAGATAAAAAGGAAGAAGGGTGGGAATAATTTTGATTTTATTCTGAAAATGTGGGATTTTGAATCTTTGTAAAAGATCTCACCTTTTCCAATTCCATTGTTTATGGCTTAATGTTTTAACTATTTTCACCAGTGTCTCTTTGTTTTCATTTTTCTAGCCTGGACTCCTAAATGCTTCCCTATTTACCCATGCTTTTTCTCTTCTTATTTCTCTCTTTCTGTATCCTCTTTCCCTTGTTTTCCTTTTTTTCTCCCTGTCACCCCGTACTTGTTAAAATTTTTATTTGCATATAGTATTCATAATAACTTCATATTTTAGCAAAGTGACTTGCATGGGGGAGGCTTTCGATAAATATTCATTTATTTAAGATGACTCTTCTCCCTCTTCTTTTGCCACAGCTTCCCACCCTCCAACCCATGGAGCCGTCGGTCTTTTTGTAGTTCACAAAACGAATGAAGTGCAAGGATTTCACTTTAGGAAGAAACAGGAATCAGGACTTTTGTCACTGACTTTCATGAACTGGGCTTCCAACTTTTAAATGTGGTGCATAATTGACACTTTGATACTTTTAGGCTATGGTGTATTCTCACACTCTCGTGGGGAAAAAATACTTGCTGACACAATCAGGAAACAGATGGTGACAAAGATCTTATACTTTGGTGCCAATCAATATGTTTTACTTGCCACTACTAAAATCTCATTTGTGGGACCCAGGAATTTAAAGGAATTTTTCTGTTCTTTTTTTCTATACTTTAAAGACTATTTTTAAGAATCTCCAGGGCTTAAAAGTTTTACTTCATTTTTCATTTTATTTTATTAATGTAATTCTAGGAGGATTTGGGCTTGTATCTGCCATAAAAATGGTGAGTTGAAGAATCTTTTTCTTATACTGTCAGCGACAAAATAAGTCTCTTAACTCTTTCTCTCCAGTATCTAAACACCACCTTTTAGTACAGTGAGCCTGACCTTGGAAAAATAATATTTTGGAGAATGATGAATTCTGCAATTGTGCAATGAGATAGCACACAGAAATACTTTTTCCAACCCCCTATACCTGTTCATTTACATAACAGTGACTACTTTGTCAACCAAGCAAACAAAAGGACTATTTCTAGAAGGAGTAGACAATAATATTATTAACCAGAATACAAATGAATCGAGTTGAAACTGTATGAGGAGAATCAGCTGATCATATCTGATTGGGGACCCCTCCACAAAACCACGTTTCTGAAGGGAAAGGACAATGCTTTTTTCTTTCTTCTTCAATGCTCACACAGCCATATTTAACACTTGCTTGCTGAGCTGAATCTGTGGGAGTCTACAACTTGGCCAGACAGATGTACACCAAAGAATGCCCCTTGTTTATGCATCCCTAATATATTTGACATACATTGGGACTTTGAGAGTTTGGAATGCCTAGAAAAGTATAGGTGAGTAAATCTTTAAATAGTATCTGTCTGGGCAACCATGAGAGCCAGATTTATTAATTAGGTATCTTTTCTTTCATTGCACTTTACTCTGTCTGTGTTCAAATTGCCCATTGATATATCTTGAATAATTTGAACAATGTGCTTAGCATATACTTTATATGTCAAACACATATAAGATACACAATTTAACCCTCAAAACAATTGTGCAAGAGAGCTATTATTATTATTCCCATTTCTTGGTGAGGAAACAAAGACTCAAGTATTAACTAACTAGTCTAACACCACACAGATTGTGGCATAGTAGGATATAATTCTAAATCTGACTAGCTACAATGTCTACTACACAGGAAGACTATTTTACTTTAATTTCCTTATGCCTACATCAACAATTATGCTTCTATTACTGGGATCATAAACAAGTCATTCTTTCTAATTTCTTGGTTACTTCTCAAGAAAAACTTACCTAGCAAGATATTTGGCTCTGATATTCTAAGAAAGTGCTTCTGATACAAGTTTGATTTTCATCTTCATTTGCAGTCCTTCACAGAAGTTCACAAAAGGTCTAAAGTGCCCTGATCTAACTCTGTATATCAGACTTCCTGAGAAATTTTATGAGCCCTAGACTGATTACCATCTTTCATAGAGACCAATACATGATATAGGCATCATATAATTCTTCTGCTCAAAACCTTCCATTAAATCCCTATTCTTCTCGAAGTACAAAATATTTGGCTTTCTAACAACCTATAGTGCATTAGATTGTCTGGGTCACCCTTTGTTACCTTTCTGATGGACCCTCCTACAATTTTTTCCTGAATCCTTCTCTCGCTGTGCTGCCCTCCATGCATTCCAATCTTGCTCCCACAGTAGGGCTTTTGTGCTGGTTGTTCCACCTGCCTGCTCCATTCATCCCCAGGTAAACAGAGAGTTCATTCCCTTATCACTTTCAAGTCTTTCTTCAAAAGTCATCTTCTCAATGATATCTGCCTCATCCCTCTATTTAAAATTATAATCAAATATGGGCAAGAACTCTTAATCTCCTTTATGTTGTTAAGCTTTTTTTGTTGTTGTTACATCACTTTCTAATAGATTTTATATTCTAATTATTTCTTAGACTCATTATGCATTGCCTATATCCTCAACTAGAATGTAAGCTTCACAAAGATAGAAATTGTTTTAAATTTTACACGTAGATGTATCCCAAGCTCCTAAAACAATATAAATGATAAGTCCTCAATAAATGAATGGCAAGACATGTATGTAAACACATGTTTGTGTATTCTCTAACACCTGATTTCTTTTAAAGAGGAACATAAAACAATATTAGGAATTACAATAATTATCTAGTCTATCAATTTAGATTCAACTCATCCTACTTCATATTTCTTTTTCATCAATAAATTTAACAAGAATATCTATCAGTGTAGTCAAAGATCCAGCCACACACATTTCTTCAAAAGGCAATTAGATAACATACACTTTTTATTTTTAGTAATAAAGTGACCTATTTGAATTAGAGACATCAAAATTCATGTATCAGGGTGAAAATACTCTCACATAAACTAAGAAGTGCATGCAGGTCAACATGAAAAGACTGGCCAGACTCTATTTTGTCTTTTCAACTGTTTGTGTATTACTGAGGTTCCTGCTGCCTCTTAAAGACTGTGCTATTCCCTTAGGTGAAGCACTCTATTTCCCCCAACTCAAGAGGAAAACAGTCTTCCATCAAACATGGTGCTCTAGCTCAGACTTCCTTAAGCACTGCATCAGATTTATTGCTGGTTTCATCACTTATCAATAAAACCGGCTTACACACCTTGCTCTATCTCGACAGCCGTCTCTACAGACGTCAGACACCAAGGTTTACAGAGACTCCTGACTTTATCTGGGCTCTGTGATGAACAATATCAAGGCAACGAGGCATTTTCTCTTTGTTCTGGGGAAACTTGAGCCATAATGTGCCAGACTGGTGTTCATGCTGATTGTGATAAAGAGCAATACACTCGAGCATTTTCTCTCACGCTTCTTTCTCTTCTCTTTTTTTCCTCTCCTCTCTTTCTCTTTTAAAGAAACAGGTGTTGGCATGGATTAGAGAAAATTACATCATTTCAAAGAGAAGAGGAGGAATGGAAAGGAGAAAAAAAATAGGGGAAAAAGTGGCAACCAGACCCAAATACATTTGCACATATAAAGCTGTTCTAATGAGAGCCAAATTGATTTGACATTCAGTGGCAGTTTGAAGCCAAGAAAAGCAAAGCAGCCTACAAAAGGCCTAGCTCATTGTTTATGGAGTGTCATACTCTATCATCTGTGAGACCAATAACAAGGATGGGAAGACCTTTAAAGGCAGGGTGTGTGCTGGGAAGGGCTGCACAGATACCACCAATGTCAGATCTGATAGACGGATTGTACACGGCTTCTGAGCTAAGATGATGTTTGTCAGATGAGGCAAATATTCTCTGCAGATTACACATTAGCTAGCAAATTTGCAACGTGTTAGCATTCTTTGAGGATATGTGCTCTGCACAGGGAGGCACATTTTGTGTTGGTCTGGGGTAAAAAATCCTCATAAAAGTATTAAGCAACAGAAAAAGATAACGAATTTTGTGTCATTCAATTGGAACCACACACATAATATTATCAAAGCATCATTACCATCACATAAAAGGATGGTCCCCTCCTAGCCAGCAATATACATTGCAGGTGTGCACATGTATACAGTTCACAAAATGAAGAAAGTCATACTAAAATAGAAAATCTTTCCATTAACTTTATTTTTTAAGAGAGAAGCTATATAAATGTTTGATCATTTCAATACTGTTAACTGGCCAGGGTTTTACTATTCTGCAGCTCACTGTTTAAAATACCTGGAGAGGAATGAAGTGTTTATTAAATGTCAGCGCATGACAAGGTGGATTAAATGTCTTCCTAGAAATATGTGAGTGCTACAGTCTATGTAGAAAGAAGAGTTTCTCCTCCTCCCTACCCTCCAGCCTCAAGCCCAGTGTAAGTATTACTTTGATATTAGATTCTGTATATAATTCAGATATTAGTGTTTACTTTTGGACTTCACAAAGAAAAGATGATTTCACTGCAGGGTATTGCTGAATGATATCAAATCAAGACTTTCAGTCTCTTTCATCTCAATTTTCTAAACAATCGTAGGGTTTAGAATAGAATTTGACCTTAAGTAATCTAGACTTCACTGTGTCTCTCCAGCACAGATTGTGTAGTACCATAAAATACTGTATATACGAGACAAAGAATAAATACCAAAATGATGTCACAGGGAGTATATTAATACATCATGAATAACTAGAATTCCTATTAATTTAAATCTATACATCTTTAATATAAATTTTAAAAGAAAAATAAATGAAAAGTATTATTGTTGATATGAGTAATAATAGCACAAATTGGAATTTTTATTATTCACATTTCTCTTGTACAGCTGTAAGATACTTGAACCTCCTTGGGACTCAATATGTCTTGATGCTTCTTTGCCCCATAAAATGCTGAGGCCACGGGTGGGAGAAATCTGATGAATTACATGTAAAAAAACAATTGAAAGGGTTTGCCAAGCCTTTCCCTGCCCCAGTTATTTGTATTCAAATAGTGGGTTATAGAATAGACTTTTTTTTTTTTTGCACCTTTATGGAACATAAGCACGTTATTCTTAACCAAAACAGAATCCCTTAGCCTGTAGCTTGTGCAAGATATAAGAACAAAAGCCAGGGCAGTGGCCAGGTTGGGACACAATGTTTGACACACAACTTCTCTTCCTTCTGATCACCACCACACTAATGTAGTAGTCATCAAAAGGAATTCAATTCTAAAAAAATTTATCATGCTTACAATTGCTTGATGCTGAGGATACACTGTTACATAAGACTTTAGTCCTTACTCTCAAGAAGCTTTATCAAAATTTGCAGAGTATCAAGCAAGGATAACTCTTACTCCCTGGAGATTTCAGGCCCTCACGCCACCACCTGAGCTTATGCCATCTGGTTACATAACTGAATGCCTCACTGAACAGAAGGATAAACATTTCTTTTTTTTTCTCTCTCTTTTTTTGAGTTGGAATCTCACTCTGTCGCCCAGGCTGGAGTGCAGTGGTAAGCTCATGGCCACTCCAGCTTCAACCTGCTGGTCTCTGGCGATCCGTCTGCCTCAGCCTTTCAAGTAGCCGAAACTACAGGTATATGCTACCATGCCCAGATAATTTTTTATTTATTGTAAAGACGAGGTCTTGCTAAGTTGCCCTCGCTGGTCTCGAACCCGCGGACCCAGGCAATCAACTCGCCTTGGCCCCCAAAATGCTGGGATTACAGGCTGAGCCACTGAGTTCAACCGCTAATTTTTTATTTATTATAGAGACGAGCTCTCCCCAAGTTGCCCGGGCTGGTCTTGAACCCGCAGGCTCAAGCAATCCACTCTCCTCGACCTCCCAAAGTGCTGGATCACAGGCTGAGCCACTGAGCCCGGTCCAATAAATACTTTTTAATAGAGAACTGATGGTGCTGGAGACTCAGAGAGTAAAAGAGGGCAAGTATGAAAACCTTGAATTAAAACTCAGCGACTTCACCTACATTGCCAGGGTATACAGGGGTTCAAAATAAGTTATAACTAGTTGTATGTATAGTGACTGTTTTCAAAATGCTTCCACATTTTATTTAATATTGTCAAATTATTTGGTTATTTGATGAAACAGGATTAGGGTGTGACAGATGATGGACGAATTATAGTTATACTTAACATAAGAGAGAGAAATCTGGCATATGTAGACCCCACAGAGAGCTCATCCAAGACAAAAATTCTTTAGGAAGTACCATTGGCTCTCTGGGTAGATTTGTGTTCCATTTTTATTTTGAGATAAACATTTTTATGAATAGCATTAAAAAACAAAAAATGATTTAAATTCTTCTATATGTAAGTATTCAGCGGGTTTGAGAAAGACTTAAAGGATAATTTAGGTTAAACTGATTAAGGCAGTCTATGTGTTCTACAGAGTAGAGCAATTAATACAATGATCATCTATGAGCCTTTGTCATACTAACTGGTACTTGCTAATTTTTTAAGCTAGAATAGCTGTCAGAATCATTCTAGCCTCTTTGGATTAGAGGAAGTTTCTTGGCTTTAAATATTGCCTCTGCCTTTTACTAGCTAGATAACCCAAAATAATTTAGTTAGCCCTCTGTACCTCAATGTCTTCATCTGTAAAATAGGGAAAATTTAAAAAGTATTGTGAAAATTAAGCAAGAAAAAACATTGGTAAAAGGCACACAAAACATATTGAACTAAAAATATTAATAATAAGGAATAATCCCAACAACATATTTTTTAATTCAATAATTGTTTCATTGGAGTGTGGTGAATTCTTATTCAGTTTTATTCAATTTTTATTCACTATTTCTTTAGTGTTGATGGTAGTGTTAGTTAAGGAAAGATGAAACATTGTGGCAGAAAGTTTCTGATTGTTTCAGCTCATCAAATAATATTCCTTTTAAAAGTGCTGAATTGACCGGGCTTGGTGGCTCAGCCTGTAATCCCAGCACTTTGGGAGGCCGAGGCAGGTGGATTGCCTGAGACTGAGGGTTCAAGACCAGCCCAGACAACTTAGCAAGACCTCGTCTCTACAATAAATTTAAAAAATTAGCCAGGTGTCGTAGCGCACGCCTGTAGTTCTGGTTACTTGGAAAGCTGAGGCGGAATGATCGCTGGAGCCCAGCAGGTCACCGCTGGGGTGGTCATGAGTGTGCCACTGACTCCAGCCTGGGTGGGCGACGAAGTGAGACTCCAGCTCAAAAAAAAAAAAAAAAAATAGTGCTGAAGTGCTGAATTGTTTCTACATACATCATATTCTTCTACCTACATGTGTCTTTGCTGGCACATGAGTAGGTAGCTTTTCATATTGGCCAAATCAATAGTCTGTTTTCAGTGTAAAATGTTACCAACTCTTCATAGAGTTTCTCATTATGTATACTGTCACTACTTTTCCTCACAGGCCATGGCATGTCTTTCTGTAAAGTTGCCTATCTTATCATTGGTTAAATAGCTCTAAAACCCAATACCTAATCTCACACATATGCTTCTCTGTGTCAGAAGCAAAACTACAGAGTTATATTCATATTTATCTTCTCAACTTTGTTTATATTGTTGTCTACTGAGCCTAACACAACAATAATAATAGCTAATCTAACCAGGCGCCAGGAAGTAAGGGATTATTGCCATCTGTATGTTACAGATGAGTAGGAAGGAGTTTAGAACAGAAAAGAAGGATCATGCAGCTGTTTCATGACCAAGCCAAGATTACTTCCAGTCTCCTATGGCCTAAACCCAAGTTGCACTGCCACTTAGGGTTATATCTATACTGTCACCTCCCAAGGATCACAGCCTTGTATAGCTGGGCTGTAATGGACATCTCCCAAAGGTAGCAAACTGGCTTCCCTTTCAGACCCAATGATTAGTAATTAAAATTTGTGGCATGTGCAGCTCCAACAAGTTCAAGTTTTACAGACAGAGAGTACTGAAACATTTTTTGCATACATTTTTGTTAATGTAGAGTGGTGGAATCCATATTTTAAATCATAATAAAGTATAGATAAAATGCCTTTATGCTCACTAAACCTATAACTAATGGTAAAAATGTGATTAAATAGATAAAAATATCCATTAAAGCCCACTGACCTCACAAAAATCTTACATTCTACTTTTAAACTTATCAATATAAGATTAATAGGGGTATTTCATGTATTTCACATGATTATGCTTAAGAGAGTGCTATCGTCTAAAGTTTATAAAGTAACATTACTAAGAATTTGGCAAAGCTTTTTTTTTAACCATTATTTCTTCCTTCATCTCCTTGTCAATCTCTTTGTACAGGATGCTTTGTTAAGAAATGGCATGTGAAATAATAAAAGACACCTGAGTTTTAACTGATACATGAGTTTGGCATTCTAGAAGAGATAGCTTATTGTTCGATCTCAATGAGATGAAAAAAGCCTGTTACTACCCTTCTCAAACCAAAGGGATGCGTTGCTGTTTGGCAAGTCAGAATAGGTCTATCATTTCTGACTCAGTCACAGGGACATTTATCATATTTAAATCTCAGATATTTGAAACTTTAGTTCTCAAGCAAACAAACTTAGATCAGAGCTCATAACACTGAAACAAAAAAATGACTGTAATGAAGCAAAATGTCACAAAATTCATCATCATAACTTATGCATAGGGGCTGAACTCTCAGAACATATTTACACTTGCTTTTTCTCCAGTTCAAAAGAGCCTGCTTATTCCAATTTCCAGTCCCACAGCAGATTAAATGCAACAAATTAATGAGTGAAGATTGCTATTTGTAGGCACATTGAGAGCACTAGAATGTGCTGGTTGGTACTCTTATAGAAAGAGAAAATGTGGAGAAATATAAAAACAGACAAAACTCTAACCGTACTCCCACCTGGGGACATTTAGTGTTGGAGCAAGCAGGCGCTCACAAATCAAACCACACAATGTTGTGTGGATCATTAATACATTATAAAAAACTATAATTTACATCCACAATGATTACTTTGTATAAATAGGATGTCACAAAAATTATGTTGAATATTTTCTGCAAAAGAAGGCAAAAAGTTTCTAATATATTTTAAGAAATATTTCCACATGATATGCTTCAAATTTCATCTTAGTTTTGATATTTAAAGTAAAAACACTATAATAACCAAAATACTCAAACACAAAAAAGAATTGTGCATTCCCTGAAGGCTCTAGACTGTTGTGGTTTTATTAAATATAATTGTTTTTGAAGAATAATACTGGTATGTCTGAACTGGCTGGTGCCCTTAACAGCTCCCTCTCCACCCACAAACAAAGCTAAGGGCTTTCTATAACCGCAGCTCTAATACATGTTCCAGAAAATATCTCTAAGCTCCATTTCCTACCCACCCTTCCAAATCCACTAGCTCTGGCTTGGTGTCCCCAGTCACTACCCTGTTGCTTTGTATCTGCTTTATGTTTCAATGGTCTGTTTAGTTCCTAATTCCGGCTTCAGCCCTGACTATAATTCAGGAATCCCATAGCTCCATGCCTTAGAGTAGTACTAATAGAAATATAATGTGAGCCACACATGTTATTTTCTAGTGGCCACATTGAAAAAGTAAAAAGAAATAGAGATAATAAATTTTGTAATATATTGTATTTAACTCAATATACTGAAAACAATCATAAAAATGTTAATAAGATATTTTACTTTTTTTAATACTTGGCCTGAAATCTGGTATGTATTTTACACTCATAGCATGTATCACCTTGGACTAGCTACACTTCAAACCCTGTGGGCCCATGTAGCTAGTAGTTACCATATTGGACAGTGCAGCTTTAGAGTCGTTGGGCCTAATCACCCTCAACTCCTAGAGTCCCCACCATGTCTGGAGCATCAGATTCCCTGGTAGTCTCTGAGGATTGTTTGTGCAGCATGACACAGTATTATTTATAGGGGTTCTATGTATGCATTGGTATGTACCTAATAATTATGTCATTTTTAAACAACTTCACCATCTATACTTATTCCACCAAAATACTTTAAAATATTTTTTCCCAGTTGGCACCCACATCAACTATGTAAGGCAAATAAAGAGGGCATCAATAGCTCCATTTTATAGATAAGAAAACTGAGACTCAGAGAAATTTGGTAATTTATTCAAGGTTATCCAACAGAGATAATAATTCAATGGGAACTTTATGATTCTTAGTTGCTCTTTCTGTGTTTCCTTATTAACCTTTAAGACAATTAGAGGATAGATCTATTTTTTTACTCTTGAACACAAATTCCCAAAGAATACAGACAGCTGATTAGTAGTAGCTCTACTCACTCTTTGGAACAATGATAGCAAATATATATTTGATACAATCAACCCATAGATATCCAGGATAATAAAAAAAAGTCTGCATAAAGTACATGGGAAAGATGTTTCCTCTTCATGCATAAGCAGAACTAACACTTGGGCAATGATTAAATCACATTGAGAAACCTCAAAGACATATAAAAAGGGAATTTCTTTGGGAGGTTTGCTTCTTGTTTATTTTTTAGAAATGAAGTGATCTAAAAAGAGAGGACAAGCTCATTCAGTTATAGCTTTCATATAATTACCACAAACTCTAATGCAAATTAGACTGTAGGTCTGCTCAATGTACATTTCTGTGCTTGCCAAATTATGTTTGGCAATGTGGTCAAGCAAGAACAGATGCACACTGGGCCGAGTTTTCTTGGGCTGTTCAATAATTAAGAGGACCATGTATTATAATAAACCACATCCCGTTGGCTAAGATTTGGATGCAAATTGCACACTAATTCACTTCCAAGTTTTTTGGAAGCTCACCAAGAAAGATGAAAATCAGGGAAATATACTGTTTACTTCAGGAAATTTGTTTAAAACTAAATATGGCTCATTTATAAGAGGCGTTGAGGAACTCCAAAAGAAATGTAACAATAGGTTTTTTCAGGTTCCACTCAGCAGGAATAAGGAAGTGTTAACATGTTCCCTTTGAAGCGCTTTCCTGTGTTACATGCCAGTTCTAACCATCTCCTTATGAATGCACTGGGAGAGTTCTAAGTGGAGAATAAACAGCCATTTCCCATATCTGTAAAATATCACGTTGCTTAAATGGAGGGTTAAATCAGTTCAGTGAGTGAGACTTCATCAACATTTTCTGCAACTGACTGATAGGTAGCAGGCTGCTCCTTAGATCAGAAAGTGAATGGGTTGAAACTTCTGCAAAGTCAAACATCCATTCTAATAATAAAAACTCTTGCATCATTTCAACAAGTATTTCTTAGTAATTCAGCAATTGAAAACACTAACTAGAATGAGATATAAAAAAATTTTAAATGCAAGATCTAAAAGACCAAAATGTATGCCAGGTTCACTTTATATCCTCATCAACTTGCAGTGAGACATCAATGCCTTCCAGCATCACTCCTATTCTAGGATGAGCAGTTGCATCCAATTGTGTTGTTAAGAAGAACTGCCTGTTTATTCCCTGTTTCTTTCTCCAAATTCCTTTTTTTTCTTTATTATTTGCTTGAGTCTGATATTAACTCAGTCACAATCCTGAATCTATGTAAGCCAACACAGAGATGTGCAGTTTGAATCTCCCTTCCAGGCAGGACTTGCTGCCCAGCTCTGGAGAGTGCAGTCATCAGACAGTCTCCCTGCCTCATCTGAAGAAACACACTTCACCAGAGGTCATGTCCCCTCAGCAATTGAACAAGGTCATTGAGGACAACTCAGGATGAGTCTGAGAAGCAGTATTCCCTCCAGAGCTCTATTCTGCTCACTTCTTTACTTTTCTTTCATAAATGTGAATCCCCAATAAACACAAGTTCCATATCATAGTCTGCTTCCAAAAACCTAGCCTACACTCAAACTTCTGTCAGTGCCCTTAGACTTGTGACCTGAAAGCTAACACTTGAGTGCGTCCTCTGGTTAGAACAGACATTCCAGCCTCTGATCTTGGCATCCCCTTCAGGAATCACAGGAAATCACTCCTTTTGGGAGAGTCCCCAACTCTTTCAGACCTGATTCAATCAGCCACATGATATCATTCTTCAGATTAGTGTCTACAGAAATGGTCAGTATAGATTTTAGCAGTGGTTTCCTAATTGTAGTAAGTAATCATTCTCTAACTGTTTATTTTGAGATAATCATAGGTTCAATGCAGTTGCAAGAAATAATACAGAGATCTTATATGCCCTTTACTCAATTTCCCTCATGTTAACTAAATATTGTGTGACTTTAACACAATATGACAATCAGGAAACTAACATTTACATAATCCACTGAACTTATTCAAATTACACTAGCTTTACATACACTCAGTCGTGTTTGTGTGTATATATAATTCCAGGCAATTTTATCACATATATATCTCTGTGTGACCACTATAGCGGTCAAGATGCAGAAAATTTCCATCATAAGAATTCCTGTTGCCAAATGATTTCAAATCATTCTATAAAAAAGATACCTGCACACACGTTTATTGCAGCATTGCTACTGACAATACCAAAAACATGGAACCAACCATGCTGCCCACTGAAACTGGACTGTATTAAAAAAAATGTGGTACATATACATGATGGAATATTACGCAGCCATAAAGAAGGACAAACAAATGGACTTTATAGCAACTTGAATGGATTTAGAGTCTATAAGACTCAGTGATCTATCACAGAAACAAAGAATAGAGTACCATATGTTCTCACTCATAAGCAGACTCTGAACATTTACCATAATATTGTAAGAAAGGGATTGCCAGTAGTAGGATACTGCCAGGGTGAGGATGGGGTGAGGGACACAACATCAATAAGGGTACCTGATCTCAAACCAGGCAAAGTGGAGACCAAAGGGAGGCCCAAACTTTACCTGCACTTGTATACCTAATCCTGAATTGTACCCCACATCCTTAAAGTAAAATATAAAAATAAATAAAATTAATTTTAAAATGTTTTTAAAAAGGAGTTCTTCTAAAAACCACTAAACTATTCTTCATTTCTATATTGTTGTCATTTCAAGAATGTTATATAAATGAAATAATACAGCATATAACCTTTTGAGAGGAGCTTTTTTTCATTTGGCATAACTTTCTTGAGATTCATCTAAGTTATTGTCTGTATCAATAAAAATGTCTCATGGAAAGAATGTCCCACCGTTTGTTTAACCATCCTCTGAAGGACATTTGGGTTATTTCCAATTTGGGGATATTGAGTTAAAGCTACTCTGAATATTCATGTACATATTTTTGTGTGGACATACATTTTTGTGTCTCTGGAATGAATGCCAGAGAATGCATTTGCTGGGTCATATGGTAAACACATGTTTAGCTTTGTAAGAAATTGTCACACTCTTCAACAGAGTGGCTGTACCATTTTACGTTTGCACAGCAGCGTCCAGTGACCCAGCTTCTCCACACAATCACCAGAATTTAGTGTTATCACTATTTTTTTTTCATTTTAGTCATTCTAATAAGTGTGTGAAATATCTTATTGTTTCAATTTGCTCTTTTCTAATAGCTAACAAAGTTGACCATCTTTTCATGTGCTTATCTGCCATTTGTATATCTTTTTCATGGATTGTGCTTTTGGTGTTAAGACTACATAATTATTGTATTATGACTTTTTATTTTGATTTTTTGCTAATAATTATATTTTATTTACTGAAAAACATATATGCACATGGCAAAAATAAAATTCAAAGTCTAAAATTCAAATAGCCTACTGGTTATAAAATCAATAAATACGTGATTTCAAGAAACAACTAACATGATTTTTATTTATGCATTTGCTTGTTTATTAATTTTTGTCAAAATTGAGCCTCACTATGTTGCCCAGGCTGGTCTCGAACTCCTGGCCTAAAGCAACCCCCCCATCTGAGCTTCCCAAAGTGCTGGGATTACAGACATGAGCCACCATTTCTGGCCTAAAAATGATTTTAAAAATCAAACAACAGCAAGCTTCACTGTACAAACCTGAGGAAAGTGACTATAATTAAATATTCTATTGCAGAATATTTGCAGATGGCCTATTTCCTTCCAATTCAATGAGATTCATGATTAATTTATAAATGTAGTATCATGTGGTATATTTTAAATAAATATTTATTTATTCATTCATTTAATATTTTGAATAAATACTTCATGCTTGGAGTATCTCTTGTTCAGTTTAATTCAAAAATCCTAATGATGCAAGTTTACATTGACTCTTAATCCAGTGGTGTGGTATTCTTCTATATTGTAATGAAGTCCACAGAAGATATAAGGTTGTAAACTTCCAGTTTTTGTTCCAAATCACTTTTTAATTTGTTAAACATAGAGGAATGATATCTAGAGGTCAGTAGTAGGTGCCAAATGATGGACTAATGTACAACAAAGATAATGTATATGCTATGTATTTAATAAACTGTTCAAATGTAAAAAATTATTGACAACACCAAACAATTTATTTGAGACAAACTTGACAAGAATCATGGCTTCCAGAATAGCCTTAGCAATGCTAGATAGTATAATTGGGCAATAGAATAAAACATAAAGTTGAATACAGATTAATATAAAGTAAAATCACTGGCAGGGAATATTTAAATTATTTTTAGGCATATGTGAATTCTCAATCAGCTGTAATTGCTCAAGAACAAACCGAAACATCATTATCAGTAGATCAACATAATCATAAAAACTTTTTAATAGTGAGACTTTCAACTATGCAAGAACAAAATAATAATGTGAAGATTTTTATAGTAACTTTACTGCCATAGTAAATATTGAAATCAAGATGATATCCTTACCGACTAAGAAATAATTTCATAAAGATTTAATAATGATAAATATATTATCAAAAATAGTTTACAGAGTGTTGCTAAAATGTATTGAATAATATATTGTCTAATAGCCTGAAACAGCTTTGCAAATAAATTCATTTCTTTAAAAGAAAATACCCCTAAGAAAAAGTTTTGGTAGCTATAGTTAAATAGGCATATTTAACTATACAGATTGGAGAAACAGAGAAAGTCATGCCCTAGATACTGACAAAGAGATGCAGAGATGAGTGATAGGAAAAGGAAGTATTGCCTGGGGCTGTAGGTTATAACTTCCTTATTTCTGAAACTTGGTAGTATTCTTGCCCTTGAATGTTGTGACTGCCCTTCTATCCATATAATAAATTTCCTTTGTAATTTTTTTTTACTTAAAAAGCATTATGTCCAGTCATGATGAAGTAGTAGGTAGCTAGATATACTGTATTTCCTTAAGCAATTAGAAAACGAGACAAGAGATGAAATGAAGTAGACGTTAGACAAATAAGAAGGACTGGACAGTAATCCCTGAGAGAATAGAAACAAATTATTTTATCTGTACAAGTGCTTGAACTCACTGCTTGATGAGATTTTCCCAAGTCATAGCACAGGTAAGGGACTCCAAACAAATACTGCAATTTTGCTGAGTTTAAGAGACAGAATTCAGAATTTGGAGAGATCTAGATGGCTACAATTTTGAAAGCAAAGTACCAGAAAGACGAGGAAGTTGTTTCTAAGAGAAAGAATTCTAGAGAGCTGCAGAAAGACTCCCCTTGACTCCTTGGCTGAATACTGATCTGCACATGGGTGTGAGTCCAGGAAAAGCAGCACAAGAAAAGAGGAAGCATATCAATCCTGGAAGGCCACATTGGTGCATCAATAGGTTCTATTCTTACTAACCAGAGTAAAGAGACCTGCTAATACATGGAGTGTGGGGGAGAGTCTTCAGAAGAGTGTTACCTCTGTAATGACAGCAAATTATCCTAGACTAAAGGATGTCTAGGCCCTTGCTAACAAAGCTTGGAAATAAATTATAAAGGACAAAATTAAGTCCAGGTAATTTAACTTCATCCCAGAACTGAGCTCTCAAATATTTAAAAGACTACCTCTCCCCCAAATCCAGAAAACAACAACATAAAATTCATATGTACTAACATCCAATTAGAAATCATGAAGCACGAAAATATAGCCCATAATCAAGAGATAAAAATAAATTATTAGGAACACATCAGAAAATGACACAGATAATAGAATTAGTTTTTAAAAAGGTTAAATCAGCTAAAATAAATATGCTGTGTATGTTAAAGAAGGTAGAGGAAAGTGTGAACATATTGGGGGAAAGATTTGAAGATAAAAAAGGAGAAACAGCTTCTAAGGATGAAAAATAAAATATATAAAATGAAAATAATACCAAGTGATATTAAGAACACAATAAGCCTTACAAAAAAAAGTTCATGAACTTGAAAACATAGCAATAAAAACTATATAAAATAAAATAGAGAGAAAAAAGAGTGAAATAAAAATGAATAAAGCAACAGTGGGTTGTGGAAAAATATCAAGGAGCCTAACATCATAATAATGGAAGTATTAGAAAAATGAGAGGACAAAAAAATATTTAAAATAACAATGACTGAAAAAAATCTAAATTTGATAAAAACTAAAAATACAAAAATTTCAACAAAACTCAAGCAGAAGAAAAATAAAGAAAATTATATAAAAGCATTTGGTTACAAAAAAGGAATAAGCAGTAGCAGGTCACTGTCAGAGGAAGGAAGGGGAGGTACATAACACTGATAAGGGTACCTGATCCCAAACCAGGCAAAGTGAGAACCAATAGGAGGCCCAAACTTTACCTGTACAATGACCACTTATGTACCTAACCATGAACTGTAATAATAATAATATTTTTTAATAATAATAATGTAAACTATGGGGGAAAATCTTAAAAGGAGACAGAAGACAAAGATATATAATATACAAAGTGAAACAAAAATACAGCACACTTTGCTTAAGAAATAATGCAAGCCAGAAGACAATGAAAAACTTCTTTAAAGTACAAAAATAAAATGACTGCCAACCTAGAATGTTATATCCAGCAAAAATATCTTTTTTTAGAAGTAGGATGAAATAAAGACTTACACTTAGAAAAGCTGAGATAATTCATCCCCAGCAGACAGAAACTATAGAAAAGGTTAAAGGAAGTCCTTCAGGCAGAAGGAAAATACAACTAGACAGGAATATGGATCTATTCAACAAAATGAAGGTCACAGGAAAGATAAGAATATGAGAAAATACAAAAGATTTGTTTTCAGATTTTACTATTTGAAGCAAGAATAATAACAACATGATATGGAGCTTTTAAATTTAAAAGTAAAATTTACTATAAAAATAGCACAAAGACTGGGAGGAGCAAAATAAAAATAAAATATTAGAAACTTCTTATGTATAAATGATTTTTTTTTTTTTTTTTTTTTTGAGTCAGAGTCTCACTCTCACCCTGAGTGGAGTGCAGTGGCCGCTCCCGGCCACCACAGCCTCGACCTGCTGGGCTCCGGCGATCCTTCCGCCTCAGCCTTCCGAGTAGCCGGAATTACAGGCGCGAGCTACCACACCCGGCTAATTTCTTTTTTGGTTTATTGTAGAGATGAGGTTTCTACTGCCCAGGCGGGTCTCGAATGCGTGGGCTCAGGCAATCCACTCAACTCAGCCTCCCAAGGTGCGGGATTACAGGCTGAGCCACCGAGCCCGGCTATAAATGATTTAATACTTAATATTATTTGAAGATAAGTTGTTATAAATTAAAAGCATATAATGTAAATTGCATAACAATCTTATAAAAGTAAAACAAAGTATAACAGAAATGCTAATAATGAAGATAAAACGTATTTTAAAAAGTAATCTGACAAGAAAAGGGAAAAGAGGGGGAAGAAAGACAAAGAACAGATAGGACAAATAAAGTTCATATAGCCAGATGGCACATTTACATATCAATATTCATACAATGGTTTACAGCCATGCAATACAATCATTCAGTGATGAAAATGATCAATATTGTGACTGTGGTGATAGTTTCATCACTGTATGTATTAGTCAAAATTTATAAAAGTATAGACTTTTAGTATGTACAATTTATTGTGTTTTAATTATACCTCAATACATTTGTAAAGTAACCAAAGAAGACAGAAAAGGAAACAAAAAATGCAATTTAAAATGGTCTCAAAAATATAAAGAATTTAAAAGTAAATTTTCAAATATTCCAAGTAAAAGGTATACATTGTTAAGTTACTTTAAAAATAAACAATGCCAAACTCTTTAGACCCATACTGTCCAAAAGAAACCCACTTGACATATAAAGATAGAAATATGCCAAAAATTTAAGGGATACGGAAAATATATACCATAAAAACATTAACCAAAAGAGAACAGAAGTGGCTATTCTTCTATTAGACAAGCTAGACTTCAGAACAATGAATATTACCAGAGCCTAGAGAGGGTCAGTTTATAATGACTGTGGAGTCAATTTACCATGAAGCACATCATTCCATATTTATACTTAATATCTCTCTGTACTTAATAACATGAGATTCAAAGTATATGAAGCAAAACTTTATAAATCTGAAAACAAATCTATAATTATAGTCAAGAGATTTCAATATCCCACTTTCAAAAATTGATTTAAAAATAAAAGAATATATCATTATGCCCAAGAAGTCTTGAACAACACTATCAGTCAATTTGACCAAGTACATATTTATAGAACACTCTACCAAGTTGTAGCAAAATGCATATTATTTTCAAGTGCACATGAAATACTTAGAAAGATAGGCCATTTTGTGCCATAAAACAAGACATAATAAAATTTAAAAGACTAAAAACATATAAAGTGTATTCTACAACCACACTGATTTAAATGAGAAATCAATTTTTAAAAATAATTCTTGGAAAATCCCCAAATATTTGAAGTTAAATGACATATAACTTAAGTAACTCTTATATCACAGAAAAAAATACAAAGTAAATTGGAAAATATTTTAATTGCACAAAAATGGAAACGCAACATAACAAAATTAATAAATGCAGATAAAGCAGTTTATTGGGGGTAAAAGGAAGACACCAAATCAATAATGTAAGCTTCCACCTTACAAAAATAGAAAAGAGAGAGCAAAACTGAAGAGGAAGAAATGATATAATAAAGATCAGAACAAAAGTCAATAAAACATGAAAAGAAAAACAGAAGATAAAATTAAAAAACAGAAGGCAACATATAACATCAAAAATTGCTTCTTTGGAAAGAACAATAAAATTCACAACTCTCTAATCCGACTGACCAGGAAAAAAATAGGACACAATTACCAATATCATAAATGAGAAAAAGAACCTCACTGCAGATTTTATAGACTTTAAAAGATGAATAACATCTTTTTATAATCTGTATGCCAATAAATTTGATAACTAAGAAAATATAACAAATTTCTTTGAATGATGGGAACTACCAAAACCCACAAGTAGAAACAGATAAGCTGAATGTTCCTACATCTATTAGAGAAATTGAATTTGCAGTTCAAAATTTCCTATAAAGAAAACATAAGGGCCAGAAAGTTTTACTGTTGAATTCTGCTAAACATGGAGGAAAGAAATAAACTCAATTCTACACAAACTCTTCCCAAAGGTAGAGGAGGATAGAGTTCTTTCCAATTCCAGTAATGAGACCATAATTACCTTGAAACAAAAAACAGAAAAATAAATTACAAGAATGTCCATCTTTACTATTTCTATACAATGTTATAGTGGATATTCTAGCCAGAGTAATAAAGCAAGAAAAAGAAATAAAACACACAAATTGAAAAATAGTTGTAACACGCTCTGTATTTGCAGTTAATATGGTTACCTTTATTGAAAACTCTAAATCTACAGAAAAAGCTATGAAGCTAGTCAGTGAATTTAGCAAAGTCACAGGATACAAAGCAATATGCAAAAATCAATTATATTTCTATGTACTTGCATTGAATAATCAGAAACAAATTATAAAAATACAGCAGGCAGTTTTTTAAAAAGTTAAACATTGACATGCCATAAAACACAACCATTCTACCTCTAGGTATGTACTCAAAAGAAACAAAAGTATATTTCCACACAAAGGCTTATACACCAATGTTCTCAACAGCTTTATTTATAATTGCCATAAACTAGAAACAACCCGATGTTCATCAGTGGGTGAAAAGAAGAAACAAATCCTGGTGTGTCCAAACAAAAAAGTACCATTCAGGAGTGAAATTAAATAAGTTATTCATAATGCAACAATATGGATTAACTTTGAAATCATTATGTTGTGTGAAGGAAGCCAAAAAAGTTATATCTGATTATACAATTTACTTAAAATTATAGAGCACATAGACTAATTTGCAATGATGAAAAGCATGTTATTGGTTGTCTGGGGCTAGGGGTAGAGAAAGGGATCAACTGCAAAAGTCATGAGGAAATTTTGAAGAGTGATGGAAATATTCTTTATCTTGATTGCGGTGATGGTTTCATGGGCATATAAATAAATCAAAACCAATCAAGTTACACATATTACATAGGTGTGGTTTATTGTACTTCAGTTATTTTTCAAAAAAATGTATGAAAATAAATAAATGAAGGAGATAGAAAAATAGAGAAAATAATTTAATTAAAAGTGACATAAGAATATGAAATACACAGGCATAAATTTAACAAAAAATGTGTCAGACTTTCATACTGAAAAGTATAACACATTATTAAAAGAAATTAAAGATGCTTTAAATCAAGACTTATGTTCCATGCTCACATTTCAAAGAATCAATACTATTAAGATACCAATTCTCCCCAAGCTAATCTATAGATTCAATATAATTCCATTCAAGGCTCAACAGATTTTTCTTTTTCAGAAATTGACAAATTGATTCCAAAATATATATGAAAATGCAAAGGACCTAGAATGTTCAAATCAATTTTGAAAACAAAGAAAAAAGTTGGAAAACTTACAGTACCTAATGTAAGAATTATTATAAAACTACAATAACGAAGACATTAATATTATTATTGGTTTAAAAATAGATTAATGGAACAGAAGGCCAGAAATATGGTGTATGATATTTGATAAAGGTGCCAAGGAAATTCAATATGGAAAATTAAATTCCAATGTTCTAAGACAATTGTAAATTGAATATTCACATGCAAAACATTTTTTTAAAAATCTACATCCTCAGACTCTTACTTTCATATACAAAAATTAACTTGAAATGGATTATTGACTCCAATTTAAAAGTTAAACTGTAAAACTTCTAGAAGAAAACATACGATTATCTTTTAGTCAGCTTAGATCAGGTAAGAATTTCTTAACAGGACTCAAAAGTTAGACTGTAAAAAAAATTGAAAAGTCATACTTTTTGAGTTGGAGTCTCACTCTGTCACCCAAACTGGAGTGCAATGGCACACTCATGGCCACCTCAGTGTCGATCTGGGGTGATCCTTCCACCTCAGTCTTCCAAGTAGCCGGAAATACAGGTACATGCCACTACGACAGGCTAATTTTTTATTAATTGTAACGACCAGGTCTCGTCAAGTTGTCCAGGAGGGTCTCGAACCCACAGGCTCAGGCAATTCACTTGCCTCGGCCTCCCAAAGTGCCGGGATTACAGGCTGAGTCACCAAGCCCAGCCTTTATTAATATTTTAAACATTTTCTTCTTTAAAAAAATACTGTTAAGAAAATGTAAGGGCAAGGTTGGTCTCACTTTACATCTAAAACAATCAGTATCTCCAGGAACAAAGTTCTACGTTATCATTTTGAATTATAAACAATAATAATTACTGCTTTACATTCTCAAAAGTAAAAACTTGATAATTTCATTATACAGTATCATATTGATAGTCTCCATACAGGACCAAAGAAGATTCACAGGGAGAAAAAAAAAAGATAAATGTTTTCTACAGTAAATAAGAAAATTGGACCTACAGAAGAGAAGATTGAGAGATTGATTAATATTGGCCTGCAAGTACATGAATGATCTCTATGCAGTGACCTGGGCACAGAATGCAGGACACTAAGAAAACGGCAAACTAAAATATAAAAAATTGAAGGGCTGTGTACAGTGGCTCATGCCTGTAATCTCAACACTTTAAGAGGTTAGGGCTGGAAGATTGCTGGAAACCAGAAGTTTAAAATCACCCTGGATCCCTTGTCTCTACAAAATAATAATAATAATAATAATAATAATAATAATAATTTTTTAAAATTTAAAACTAAAAATAAATGCAATCTAAAAATAAAAAATAGTTCTTAATAGTAGATTTTTAAGTGAAATCCTGGAATCTCCTCATTAAGATGTCATCCCTCAATAGATAAAATGATCTTAACCACAAGAAGATAATCTGGGGAACATAAATTTCTCTTCTGGAGAATTACTCAGGAAACCATTCTGTGAAAGCTGACAATAGTGGCATCAAAATTTGTTTACTAAGAAATGTTAATTCACAAGTTGGGTGTCAAAAAAATTCCTCCATAAACACATTCTATATTCTTCTGTCCCCTTGGAAAATTGTACTATGTTAATGTAAATTTGAAAAACTGCAGTGCTATAGTTTCCTTTTTGTCAGTCTACTTATAAGCAAAGAGTAATGGGTAAGAACTGTTTGTATCAGTTTTTAATGTGTATCAGAAACCAGATCCCAGCAGGTCTGAAGAGCATGCTCCATGTCTGTCTGCTTTGTGTCTGAATAACACTGTTTAGACATAAGGTAAAAATCTAAATAATATAAACCACAGAAATAAGTGTCATAGAAAGAATGAAACAGCTGAGGTTTTGTTTATATTATATATCCTAATTTCCACTAACTGAATGTTGGAAGTTAAGGATGTACACATTTGAAGGAATACCACAAATTGGCACTTTACAAATAATAACTATTTTATTATTATTAAAGTGATGTATACTTCATTTAGAAAATTGAGATAAAAACACATGCACAAAAAATTATTCATAGTTCCACCACCCAAAGATAATTACAACTGATACTCAGTATCAACCATCTATACACTGACACATCCATAACACCAGAATGGAAGTATCTAGTACATATCACTTGTAATACTGAGAAGTGCATTCTCCTGTTAAGATTTGTTTGTCTCTACTGTTCCAACTATTGTGCAGAATAAGATTTAGCAAACCTTAATTAAACATGTGGTTCAAAAGAAATATAACAGTAGATTCCTGAGCAAAGACTTCATATTCACCAAATCTCTATGTTGAGAGTTTGGTAACCTGATTTATCTAATTGCAACAATGACATTTTAATTGTGTCTCCTCTTGCTTCATCTTGTATTCTAAACATTTAAAATGGAAATGTCTTCCCTTTTCTCTATCCTCAATTCTCCTCATTAGAAACTACCATTTTCTATTTAGTTACAAAATGGATATTAATTAGCAGCAGAGACCAAAGGATCATAAATTACAATCCCTTGTGGAAATTATTCAGATTCCTTCTCTGTTTTTTTCATGAGTTTTTATCTCAAAACTGTAACAATAACTTGATTGCATTAAAAAATACTATTCAAAAAGGAACTATTAATGTTGCTCATTCTTGCTGTCCTTTATCCATGACCACAGGGAGCCAAATTACTAATTCTTTATTGGATTTGTTATTGGAAGTGTTGCCAACATGGAACTGGAAAGAGAAAACAATCGAGCTTTCTAAGTAGACCACAGAGCACAAATCCTCAAATTAGCTCTAATAATAAAGGCATCTTGTGAAGGGCTTCAATGACAGGATAAACTCATCTGTCTCTAGCACAAGACCCATATCAATTACCCTGGGCATGGGGAGGCTGGTACACAACAAAGGAAATCAAAATACAGAGGCTGACAGTCCAGACAAAGCCTGACTCTGGTCAAAAGCAGCCTCTCCAAGTGTTATCTTTGAGCCAAGTGGTTTTAAACACGTTTAAATACCAACAGGGGGTTAATTTGAAATCAATTTGATTCTATTTCTGAATTAATGCTTCTTAAAATCTGCTTTTATAATTTCTGCTTATCAAGGATTGCCCTTCTGGTATAAAAACGGAGCCAAGACTCAGTTATCAAATACTATGAAGGGTTCTGTTAATTAGATAGTTTATCTGTGATGAGTTGTTGACATTGAGATGATGTGTGTTAAATAATTTTAAAATATTCTGTGGGGTACTAACTTCGTGGCTCAAAGCATTATTCTTCAATTTTTCAGATTGTGCTTTAAGTCAACCTAGAATCTCTTAGTAAAAATTAATGTGATAGTTATACTACATTTCTTAAATATAGAATCAGTCATAGCTCAAAATTATATGTATGAGAGAATAAATCTTCTGGTGTTTTTTATTAGGCACTGTAGACCATTCTAACTAATCCTGTCTCTTTCACATGCTGGTTGGTCTTTAACTGCTTGGTACAGACTGCCAGGAAATTCATCATTGCTGTTATTAAACACAATTCTCAGGATTTGCTCTTTTCATAATGTTTCTTATAAAAGCTTTTTTGGTGATTTTTCCTCTGGCTTCTTGTTCTACCTCCATATAGGGCAACCCAGGAGAAATCTCAGAAACCGAAATATTTTTACCCATGTAGATAAATTAAAGCCCCAGCTGTTAAGGGTTTTTTTCTTTCTGTCTGTCGATTTTCTTTTTCAACTTACGGACTGTAAAGGCCGAGGCCAAGAACAGTCCACAGGGAATGGCATGGAGCCTTAGAACAAGCTGGTATCTTTGTATTTTCTAGAGGAAAAATATTGGACACCAGTCTTTAACATCAGGGAAGCTGCTAATTAATTAGTCCATAAATTGTTAAGAGCACAAATCATTCTTTATTATCTCTGGGATTTCATTTTAAGCTTTCTTTTAAATATTGATTTTATTTACAACTTTGTTTAAATTTTTGCTACTTTCTTTTCTCATGCATTCTGTAAGAGACATGGTATTCTGTGTTTCATAGAACATTTTATGTTTAATTAATAGTCATAATGTATTCAGCCATTGTGTACATGACTCAGAAAAAAGAGATGGCTCTAGAGGTAGTGAAGTTCTCTGCAAAAATCACTACAGTTACAGGAATACTGAGTTCATATTCTAGTGTTACTACTATCTGTGTGGCCTCAGGCAAGCTGACTGCCTAGACCTTGGTTTTTGTATTTGTTAAATAAGGAGACTTGAATTCTTGACTATCCTTTCCACTTTTAATATTCTAGGATTTTCTTCATCGAAATAACTTACTGTTGTGAAAAAATAAAAATGGAGTTTATATGAGGAAATAATTGGCAAGCAGTCATCTAAAACTGTTTTTGTTCACTTTCTTCAAAGGACATTTTGAAGAAAATTAGCAACCAAGAAAGGAACACTGGCTATCAGGTGAACGGAAAGAATACCGGACAAGGAGTGGGGATCTGGTTCTAGTCACAGCTGAATCATTAACGACTTAGTAATTGTGAAAAAGTTGTGAAATTAAAATTTCCGAAGCCAAAGAATGGACTCAAAATTGCAAAAGTTTGATCTTATTATCTTACTTTCTTTTCCTACAAAAATGCTTAATTCTATAAAATGGCCCAAAAACTAAGGAGAAGGATACATGGAAATGTCATAGCAGTTATTGTCTATAAATTCTGCCCTTAATTCCTGATTGGGGAAGTTGTTCAAAAACACCCTGCTCCAGATGATCAACTCAGAAGTAAAACATATTCTTGAGAACCCTAAACAAATGCAGTAACTAAGGATAACTTTCTGAATCTATAACACACGTTAGTTCTCATGATGGCAATTTTCATTGTGCCCACTCTGAGAGTTAAGGATAATAAACAAAGTTGTTCCATATATTCATTTTGCTCTTCTTCTTGATTTCTCCTGCCCATTTCTTGATGTAGAATATGGAATAGCTAGCAAAAATCAAGTCACTACTAAAAATATAAATCCTACTGGCACCTCTTAGGACCACTAAGATATGTGAAATATTTATTCTCTTTCTGAAAAACCTCCTAGGCTCTCTAGGAGCTTTCTATAATACTGAGTCTTTGCAAAATAACCATATTACCTGCAAGCTTGCAATACTCATGCATCTCAGCCTTTTCACAGAAGAAATATTTTCATTAATATTTTTCAATCTCTTTTTCAGTTAAGAAAATTGAAAGAACCAAGACTCAAAGGGAAAAACATTGCCAAAAAAAATAAAAAGAAGAAGAAAGAAAGAAAGGTAGTAAGGAGGATAATTTCCCAGGTTTTAATGATTTAGCAAGTGAAAAATATAAAAAGTAGTGGATTATTCTTTCTCCTAAAACATCAAGTACTGGACACTGCCCAAGGTAAGACTGCAAAAGCAGATGGTGTGATCATTCATTCCAGATAGTCAGTATTCCTGCTTCTTTTCTGCTTGCTTCTTTGGAACCAAGTCAGAGCTTCTTTTTCTTCAGGATGTTGACCCTTTCTCTAGGCTGTTACCCCCACTTTTGGCAAGCCCTACTTTGGAGAAGCAGCACATTCCAATAGCATTGCTTTGATCTATAGCATAAAAGATAGTAGGTGCTCTTCTCAATTTCTTCATAGTCCTAATATGCTATCTGGGTCAAATCCTTTTAACCAACCTCTCTTAATCCTATGCTTTCATTTTTCTTTGATTGGCAAGAGAATAATAGCAACATTTGAATTCACTAAAATATGCATTAATCATTGTGACCCATTATACCCAGGAAATTGAACTCATAGCTAAGCTGCTTTAATGAATAAATAAATAAATAATCTGTTCTTTAAATTTTCACCCATAGAGTTCTTGAATCTAACTAACTTCCTTTAGCCTCCTACACAACCATTATGAAATGGGAAAAACAGAATACACATTAAGGGAATTTCCTTAGACCACAATCCAGGTTTAGGTAGTAACATCTTTGCTCAATATAAATCATTTACTTTAAATATTCCCAAACCAAAAGATTTACAATGCCAGTCTCTAAAATATACAGAGCACCCAACAAGCATAAGAAAAATATCAAACTACTCATTATTTTTTTAAAAATCATATGGCCATGATCAATAACTCAAAAAACAACAGATGCTGGGGAGGAGACGGGGAAAAGGGAACACCTCTACACTGTTGGTGGGAGTATAAACTAGTACAAACTCTGTGGAAGACAGTGTAACAATTCCTAAAAGAGCTAAAAATCGATCTTCCATATGACACTGCAATCCCCCTTCTGGGAATATACCCGGAGGAACTCAAATCACTCTATGAAAAATTACCTGCACACGTTTATTGCAGAATTATTCAAAAGCAAAAACATGGAACCAACCGTGCTGCCCATTAAAAGAGGACTGAATAAAAAGAATGTGGTACATATACACGATGGAATATTACACAGCCATAAAGGACAAAACTATGAACTACGCAGCAGCAACTTGGATGGACTTAGAGTCTATAATAATGAGTGATCTATCACAGAAACAAAGAACCGAGTATTACATGTTCTTACTCATAAGCAGACCTGAAAAATTATCATAATACTATAAGAAAGGGGTTGGCAGTAGTGGAAAACTGCCAGAGGAGGGAGGGGGGGACACACCTCATCAATAAGAGTACCTGATCTCAAAGCAGGTAAAGCGGGGACTAAAGTGAGGCCTAAACTTTACCTACACAATGGCTATTTGTATACCTAACCCTGAATTGTACCCCATACCTTTAAAATAAAAAGAAGTAAAATAAACACATAAATTGTAACCTAGACTATGTTTTAACACTGACAAGGCCCAGTAATTTTAAGACTTGGCTCTTGTGTAGTTTTCCTGTTGTACTCACTGTGGTATATCGTAGAGACTGCAAATGTATGTTGAATGGATGATTAATTATTGACAGTAGTCTGAAATAGGGTTGCACTAAGAAGATGGATAACTGAGTGAAGTGGATTGTCTGCCAGAATATTATAAAGATAAAAATAAAAAGAGTTGGTAATAGAGTATGGAAAACATGCTGAAGAAGAGGAAATCCAGTGGGATTTCCTGGTTTTGACTTAGGAGACCACATTCAATGTGATAGGAAATATATATGGAGAAGAGGGACGCAGGTGAATGGATGAGCAATAAATTCAAGATCATATGTGCAAAATCAAAAATATCATAGAACACAGAGGGAGAATTATTTGATGACAAGTTGGATAGACATCTTTGCTTAATAGAGACATTTGTGACTTGGAAGTCATCATCGTGTATAGGATACTTGAAGTTATGTCAGTGAATGAGATTGTTAATTTTAGGTGTCAATTTGACTTGGTTAAGGGATACCCAGAGAGCTGATAAAGTATTATTTCTGTTTATGCCTGTTAGGGTGTTTCCGGAAGAGAATGGCATTTGAATCAGTGGTCTGAGTAAGGAAGATCCACTTTTGCCAATGTCATCCAACATGTTGCGGGCCCAGATAGAACAAAAAGGCAGAGGAAAGATGAATTTACTCTCTTCTCTGCAACTGGAACATCCTTCTTCTCCTGCCCACGGACGTCAATTCCAATCCCTGTTTGGGCCTTTGGTCTTGGACTGAGCATTGCAACCATCAGCTCCCATAGTTCTCAGGCACTTGGACTCAGACTGAATTATACTACAAACTTTCCTGATTCTCCAGCTTACAGATGGAATATCATGGAACTTTTCGGTCTCCATAGTTGCATGAGCCAATTCCCATAATAAATCTCCTCTTATAGATTTATAAATATACATATATGTCCTATTAGTTCTATTTCTTTGGGAAACCCTGACTACTACACCCAGGGAATAAGTATAGGACAGTATATTAATATAATTTGAAATCAGGAAGTGTGAGGCCTCCACTTTTCCATTTTTGTGAAAAATGTCATGGGAAGTCTTACAGGGATTGCACTGAATCTGTACATTGCTTTGAGTAATATGGGCATCTTGACAATACTAATTATGCCACTCAAAAGCACAGGATATCTTTTCATTTATTTGTATCTTCTTTAATTTCTTTCATCAATGTTTTAAAGTTTTCAGTGTACAGATCTTTCATTTCCTTGGTTAAATGATCCATATTTTTATTGTTGCTGATACTATCGTAAATGAAACTGTTTTCTTTATTTTTTGTATTTAGATCATTGGTGTTGTAAAAAAATGCAATCAACTTGTCTATGTTGATTTTGTATACTGCTACTTCACTGACTTTATTCCTTCTAATAATTTTTTGTGAAGTCTTTAGAGTCTCCTACATATAGAATCATGTCATCTGCAAACAAAGATAAGTATACTTTTTCCTTTATAATTTAGATGCCTTTTATTTCTTTTCCTTGTCTGACTATTCTTGCTAGTACTTCCAGTACTATTTTGAATAGAAGTGGTGAGAGGGGGCATCCTTGCCTTATACCAGACCTTGTGGAAAAGTTTTCAGGTTTTCCCCATTGATTATGATACTACCTATGTGTTTTCATGACTAGTCTTCATTACATAGAGAAAATTTTCTTCTATACCCATTTTGTTGAGAGTTCTTATCATGAAAAGGTGTTGAACTTTGTCAAATGCTTTTTCTACCTTTGTTGACATGGTCATATGCTTTCAGTCTTCATTCTAGTAATGTGGTACATTACATTGATTCACACGTGTTTAGTGCATTTTTAAACAGTTGTGGGACTTGCTAAATTTTTACTGTGTCAAAAACATTAAAAGTGTATTTAAGTAGCATGTACTATCATTATTATTTTATGGAAGTAGAAGACAGATTTTTCAACACAAAAAGGTATGAATAACATAATCTTAAAATGAAGGGCAATCCTCTCAATTAACTAATTAAGGTAAATAAAAGACTCATTACATTGTCCTTCTCAAAATTACTTTATTATAAAATGACTCCATTTGAGAATAAGCATTCAGGGTGAACGGTACCAATAAAATGTCAAAGAACAAACACCAGGGAATGCTCATCTTTCAGTATTCATCAGAGAAGAAAGCACACAAAGGAAACTAAAAAGTAGTAAATGCAGAAATAGAAAGTAAATCTAGGGAAATGTGGTATCCTAGAAGCCAAAAAAAAAATATTTCAAGAAGTATATGGTCAACAGTTCATATGCCACAGAAAGAGCCAATGAACATATTAACAAAGAGTTTACTGATGTCCTGAGTAAGAAGACTTTCATATTGAAATAACATGATGTGAGGATTTCATCTTCAGGCTGACTCAGTCAATACTACAAATTTTGTTGTGGCTCTTAAAGTCATTCCAATAAGCATTTCTGTGCACTTATTGTGTCCAGGTCTATTTAATAGAGCCCTTGAGAAGTTAAAAGATTAGTAACACATTTCTAGCCCTCAAGAAACTTGTAGTCTCAGGGGAGAGATAAGAAATTAACATAAAAATTTATGGATTATCTCCAATGAAGATAAGCAATGGTCAAAAAGCACATGGAAAGATGCTCAACGTCGTCATCCAGAAAATGCAAATCAAAACCACGAGATACCCTTTCACACTCACAAGATGACTGGAATTAAAATACATATATATATACACATACACAGAGAGAGAGAGAGAAAAAATAACAAGTGTTGGTGAGAATGTGGAGAAATTGGAACCCTTGTACATTGTTGGTTAGAACGTAAAATGGCACAGCTGCTGTGCAAAACAGGAACAGTATAGCAGTTTTTCAAAATGTTAAACATAGATCTATCATATGATGCAGCAATTACATTTCTAAGTGTATACCCAAGAGAATTGAAACAGGTGTTCAAACAAAACTTGTACATGAATGTTAATAGTAGCATTATTCATAATAGCCAAAAAGTAGAAACAACCCAAATGTCTATTAACTAATAAATGGAAAAACAAAATGTGTTATTTTTGTAAAATTGAATAATATTCAGCTATAAAATGTACTGATATATGCTATGCCATGGCTGAAACTTGAAAATACTATGCTAAGTGAAAGAAGTCAAACACAAAAGGCTGCATATTGTATAATTTCATTCATATGAAATATTCAGAATAGGCAAATCCAGAGACAGAAAGCATATTAGTGGTTGTTGGCAGTTGGAAGAATGAGGAAAGACAGCTTAAAGGGTACAGGTTTTTTTTGTTTGGGTTTTTTTTTTTTTTTTTTTTTTTTGGTGGTGGGGATGGAGGGTGATGGAAATTCTCTAGAATTAGATAGAGGTGACAGTAACACAACATTGTGAATGTACTAAAAGCCACTGAATTGTACACTTTAAAGTGGTCAGTTTTGTGTTATGTGAATTTTATCTTTAAAAAAAAGTCTGTGGAATACAATGTGGTAAGTCACAAAAGCCATAACAGATTTGCCAGGCACTGTGAGACTACAAAGGAGGATACAACAATCAGAAAACTAAGGAAGGTGATGGTGTTTGAGATAGGGTTTCAAATGCAGAGATAACTACAAAAGATTTGAGATGCAAAGATAGATACAAAAGGTAGAACAGCAACAGAAGCAGAAAGAACACTTAAAGTAGGATAAGAAAGGACAGGGAAATGTAGGTCATATCTAATGAGTAGTTGACAGTCCTGCTTGGAAGTCATAGAACAGGTGAAAACTAGTAGTGAAAGGAAAAATTAGGGCCAGATAGTTTGGAAATTCAAGTGCTCTCTCTTCCTATAGGGCATCATTTCCTGTTGGCACTCAGCAGTGACAGCACATTCTTTGAAGCAGGTCTGAAATGCAGATCTTAAAATGATTTCCACAGAAAATGTCTAAACTGAAAGTTCTTTCTATGCTCTTCCACCCCATATTTCTTTTTTCTTTTAGTATACTTTTAGTATATTTAGGATAAATAAGAAAATTGATCATAAAGAGTTTTGATGCAGTGGGGGGGTGGGGGAAGAGTCTGTTTTGACACAGATTTTTTTGCTGGGTATAAAATTCTTAAACATCAGTAAGCATTAGCCTCCCTATTGTGGCTTTTGTTATTTTCAAAACCCCAAACAGTCTCAGGTTACCAGAGTGGTTATTTTCCTTTTATATGATTTCAGAGAACATAAATAGTACAAGATAGTTTAACTATTT
This sequence comes from Tarsius wallacei, assembly GCA_963574415.1. Taxonomy (NCBI): domain Eukaryota; kingdom Metazoa; phylum Chordata; class Mammalia; order Primates; family Tarsiidae; genus Tarsius; species Tarsius wallacei. Next base: position 83,964 of record CAUYQG010009199.1, read on the forward strand.
GCTTCATATATGTCTAAATCTTATCAGAGGTCATGGGCACCTTAGGGTACCTAAAATATTGTTGAAAGAACATAAAATTAAATAACTCTGAGCTTATGAGATGCATAGGATTGAAATTTAGCTCCTAGTTAGAAAATATTTTATCAGCATACATGATACACAAGTTGAATGATGCTGGAGGAAACCTCTAACTTTAGGCTACTCTTTCTTTCTTAGAGACCTTGGAGAAATCACTGACATCTGATTCTGCATTTCCATTATCTTCAACATCACTGGAGCCATCACCACCACACAGTCATGAAGAATCTACACGTGTATAAAGTGATTTGCCTACTTTCTAGTATTCACATCTTTGTGTAATTCCCTCCCCTAGACTGTAGGCAGGCCCTGTGACTGTGGCAAAGGTGAAGGAATGTAAGTGATTATACATATGCAATTATAAACTATTATAATAGTACTCAATGTCCTGGAGTCTCTCTCTGTTGCTGGCTTTGAAGAAACAAGCTGCCAAGAATCTTAAAGCTGCTAGGAAATGAATCCATTAACAACCTAAGAAGTATGGAAGCAGATCCCCCACCCCCACCCCCACCCCATCTAGTCTCTGGTAAGAATTCAGACTTATTTAACACCTTGATCTCAGCCTCATGAGAACCTAAGTCAAGGAACCAGTTAAGCCACGCTCAGACTCCTGGCCCATGGAGATTGAGAAAGATAACAAACGTGTGTTGTTCTAAACCATTAAGTTTGTTGTAATTTGTTATGCAGGATTAGAAAAATAATACAACTTCCAAGAAGCACACTGTTGAAAACAGATAAGAAAAGACACACTGTTATGCAAACAAAAGCATTAACCAAGTATGCTTTCTGTCTGCAGGGAAAAATAGCAAGAAACTTGTTATTTTATTACCAATTAGAGAGCTTAGAAATATCTATAAATTCTCAACGTTACAGAGCCAAGTAAGAGGAGTGGCACATCACAACATCTGAGCAGGCAATTTAAGTAATGTTAGAAAACTTCCTATGCCCTCAGTTTTTCTCAACCCAATACCAGAGAAAAGGCCTTCATTATTTTAGCCTAAGACTTTAAATTCTGGGTATATGTACCTGTTCCTCTGAAGAAAGATGGCATAAACTATTATCAATCATTTTTATATATCAAGAATTAAACTTCATGTGAGTGGGAAAGAGCATGAGAACCCTGATGGTCAGGCATGCTCCATCCTTTTGAGTCTCTGCCTTTAACCCAGCAAAATTTTCTAAATCCACATAAAACCAATACCTCCAAGGATGTACCAGGTTTTTGGATCTGGATATTAGAGCATCCATTTCTGCAGCTAGAGCATTTCCTTGTCCTCATTGTGTTTCCTGGTTATGTCTCTGCCTTCTTTCAGTTGATGCATTGATTGACTACTTTTCACTTTCCTTACCTCCATGCTAACTCCATTCTTGCTCTTATCTTTCCTATAATTGATTCTGATACTCTAAGGAAAAATGTCTAGATAATATTCCCTAGAATTTGCCCTAGTAACAAGAAGCTTATTAGCCACCATCTCACCTGGGCGAAATTCCTCCCAACAAATAAGATCCAGATATACATGCCTGAGGACAGAGGAAAATGGTTGTTCAGGAATGAGAAAGAAAGGCCATAACTAAACTCTACCTAATTCACAATTTTGCATAATTCTGCATGACTGTTATTAAGTTATTTACACAAACAGATATTTAGATCCCCTTGAACTGAACTATCTGATTTCTCTTCACTGTCTAGGACTCCATAGTGGTATCTGTAGGAAATCATGAGAACAGAAATATTCCTTGTTTCTCCTAATTATCAGTAGTTTCAACATTTATAAATAACTGTTATGCAGGACATTTTGGGTCCCCAAATGAATAACTCCTATCTCTTCTGCTGGGTTGCAGGAGTAGAGATGATAATCTAAATAAGTATAATATATGGCAGAAAAACAGTGCTATGATAAAGACACAAAGTAATAGAAGGAAATAATTATATAAGATTGGAGTTATCAGGGAAGTGTTTGGGTAGGAAGGTGTTAAAGCAATTGACCTGTGATCCATTTCTTCCTGAAGATGGTTCCAGAAAAAGAAAGACAGTGATTCAGTCTAATATCCTTGCAAACATGATAACTGGACTTCTGGGTAAATCGACTAATGACGTAGGATGTCTCTGGTTTAGAATTGCTTAGGATATACAAGTCTGCAATCTATGGATTTATGATTAATGGCTCTCTAGAGAATGTGACATAAGCTATACTATTCTCTGGAGCATGAAGTGGAGATGCTTCCTTACTTGAGTGCTTTCCCCTGTATGAGGTGACCTGAATCCTCATTAAGACCTACTCTATTATTCTAGGTTGGAAAGCACATGTCTACAAAAACAAGGATGAGGAAAGTCTTGGGGGATGTCTTAGGCTTTTCTCTGACTTTCCTTTAACTCTTGAATGCTTGTATCTTGGAAATTAGCTGTGAAGCTTGATATTGAGAATGATCTGAGTTTGTGTGCATCTGATTTGATAATATGATCCTTGGTATTCACCCAGTCTTCATGGAGTAGCTAGATTTGAAGTAAGATTTGAGAGGTGCCTGGAATTTTAAAAGGCAGCTGCTATTCCAAGGAGAGAGAAAAAAAAAACAGGAACAGAGATAAGAAATTAGGAAAACATAGGGTAGGTTCAGACGATAAGACACCTCCTAGTTTGGCTAGAGGAAACAATATGTCTAAGGGAACAGTAATAGATGATAAAGCTAAGAAAAAAAAAAAAAACAGTATGTCGAAAGCTTTGAATTCCAGGCTGAGGAGCTACACTTAAATCTGTAGAAAATGAGAAGTCATTGAAGGTTTTTTAATGAAGAGAATTACAGAATGACAGTGGAGTTTTAGGTAGCTTTCTCCAGCAGCTGTGTACAGGTTGTTTTGAAACACAGAAAATTTATGCAGATTGAAGCATGAAACTAGTTTAGCTCAAGGATTCTCAACAGATGTTCAAGAACTTAAGTGGATGGATCTATTGACACAATTCAAAGCTCTCCTTGAGGATTCTATTGTTGTTTGCTTATTTTGTTTCACCATTTTAAAAAACGTTTTATATTCACGTTGGTGATTTGGTGATAATTTTAAAGGCATATTCAGGATCAGCTAGATAAGTACATTTATAGTTGAATATTACCACAAATTCCAGCGCTCTTGCCTTCTTTCAGTTTGTCATCTTATTGGTATTAGTTACAATTTAAATTGTCATGACTAATAAGAAAAAAAAGAGAGATTTCAAATATGTTTTGTATTCTCCTAAGGGAAAGGCAATCATTTCTGTACTCATTTGGATTTTTTTTTTTTTAATTTTTAAGTTTTGAGAGAATAATGTCATCACAAAGTACCTGGTAGTACATATTGAACCCTAAATAATTTGAATGACTGTTTCCCTTCACTTCTCTAGACTTTGCCCTCTACCCTTCTCCACTCTGTTCTGTGCCCATGACCTTCAACAAGAGGCTTCCTCGCCCTCTGGTTTCAGATTGAGCTCAGCAAATGGGAATTTGTAGTAGGAGGATGAAGACTGAAAAGAGTAAGATCAAGGCATTTATTTTGCTGGCTTCCTCCTGGTTGGTTTCCTACAAGTTGATTGTGTTCCTCTAACAAAAACCATAGCTTCTCAATGCTGTTCCTCTCCTGTAACTGCAGCCACACTCTGCAAGATATGATCATTATTTCTTCATTGGCCTCTACAGTCTTGGAGGTGATAATGGCTCTTCACTATTACTATTTCCCAACCCTCTATAGTTTCTGCTAGGCCAGTCTATACCTTTGTATGTATTTCCTTTAATAAACTTTCTTCAAGTACTCCAGAGTGCCATTCATTTTCTGCCATGCTCTATTTGATACAATGAACCTCAATAGTCATTTCTATATTCACATTGCAAGCATCAATTTGGTTTCAGAAAAACAACATCATCTGTCACATTAAAATAAATGTATTGCTCTGAATCTTATTAGTTTTAGAGTTTTGTTTTTATTTAATTTATAAATTAGATTTGGTTTTATAATTAGCTGTTTCTGTGATCTAATAATAATATGCCTAGTTTTATATTTGTACATATTTAAGTAAATTTATAATAATAAAAATAATCTCAACAAATATTAAGGAGTTCTTTGAAATGTTTTAACCTTTAAAAGAAGGTCATATATCAGTCAAGTTTGAGAATCACTAGCCTAGCTTATTGCTCCCAATGCAGGTTCCAAAACTTCTCTAAAAAACATCATAAAAACTGTCAGAGTGTGAAATGGACAATTGATGGAGAATACATACCAAAAGCCAGGAACTTCATAAAGCCCATTATGACTTCAGAAGTCATGGCCAGGAACAATTACATACTCTACTGCCCCCACAGGGATCTGAGAAGGCCTACATAAACCATCATGCCTTTTCATGAATACGAAACTCCAAACTAGAGAAGCACACTAGAAAGTCTTCAAATCAAGGTAGTAAAGTAAATTTATGTCTTGACACACCCCTCTGCTGTAAACACAAAGCAAATATGAAAAGAAAAAAGTAAAGTACATAGCCATATAAAAAAAAAAAGATAAGCATCTCAGAAATTCACAGTGGTATGTAGAGCTGAAGCTCCTGGCTTGCTGGGCATCAGGTCCACAAGCAGACTGCCAACAGGCAGTTCAGCTGCAGAAGCATTATGTTCTCCAGATGAAGATCAAGTTTCACAACTTGTAGTCAGAGGTTAGGGGAATGTCTGCTGATTGATGCTTGGGACTGAGCCTATTAAGCCCAGGGAACTAGAAAGAGATCAACCTCATAATAACTGAAAAAACTGTCTTCTTGTTTGGTGAATGGATCTTCAATATCCCAAATACCATTAGGGTAGAAATTTAGAATCATCATCTTATAGCCTGATTCTACATTAGAGGCTGTGGTAGGAATTGAGGTAGCATGTAGTATATTAGGGTAGGTTGCAGTGCCAAATGACCTCAAAACATCAGCAAATTCATAAAACAAAGTTTTATTACATGTGCACATCAAAGTCTAATGTGAGTTAGGTGATTACCCTTTGCAGCTGTTCTTCAACAGTGACTTTGGAATCTGAAATGATTCCATATAGCATCTTGGTCAATTCTGTGTTCTTTACATGCATTAGTAAGAGAAAACATTGCCATCTCACATAAGCCCTTAACTTTTTTTTGGTGGGAGGTGACTAGGAGTGATACATGTTACCTCCACTCGTTACTTCCACTCACAGCATATTTGCCAGAACTAGTCACATAACCTCAAAATAAATACAAACATGAAAAATGTAAGAAAGTACATAAATATTTGCTGAGCAGAATCCAGATGGATGAGTGCTCTATTTTCTAGAGACGTGAATAAGTATATATATATATACAGAGAGAGAGAGAGAGAGAGAGAGAGAGAGAAAACAAAATTCCCATTTAAAATAAGGTTTCAAGTTGATGTTTCAAAACACAAGAAAAAAATCTACTAATAAGAAAGAAGTCATAAAACAACAATCAGAAGATGAGTTTGCTTCATTATGGAATACTTTCATGGAAAAGATTGACATATTTTAAAGTAAGTGTTTTGTGTATGTTCACAGAGATAAATAAGTTAATAAAGTTTATTTGGAAATTAATTATGAAAAAAAGGAATAAACAAAAAATTTATATAAAAATTAGCCAATTATAAACATAGTTATTGAAATAAAAAATGAAATGGGTAAATGAAACTAGATTAGATATAACTGAAGACAGAATTAGTGGACAGTAGGAAAAGGAGTGAAGAATTCACCCAATATGCTAAGGACAATAAGATTTTTTTAAATAGGAAGAGCAATTTTGAGAATATAAGACAAACTGAGAGACCCACATTTCTCTAATAAATGTCACAGAAGTATAAAATAGAGGAAATGGATGAGGAGCACTATTTTAAAAGATAATTGCTAGTAATTTTTTCAAAATTGAAGAAAGACATGAAATGGAGAGTGTATTACAAATTACGAGATAATAAAAATAAATCCTCAACAAAACCCATATTAACTGCAAAATATCAAAGAGTATAAAGTCACTTTAATGCCTACTATGATACCCAAGTCAGGTAAAGACCCAACAAAGAAGGAGAACTACAGGCCAATATCTCTGATGAACACAGATGCTAAAATCCTCAACAAGACCCTAGCAAACCGGATCCAACAACACATCTCAAAAATCATTCATCATGACCAAGTAGGCTTCATCCCTGGGATGCAAGGCTGGTTCAACATTCGTAAAACCATAAATGTAATTAAATATATCAACAGATGTCAAAACAAAAACCATATGATTATATCGTTAGATGCAGAAAAAGCTTTTGATAAAATCCAGCACCCCTTCTTGATAAAAACCCTCGAACATCTAGGCATATATGTTTAGGATGGATATTTCTTGTTGAAAGATTGAAACTTTTATCATTATGTAGTATCCTTTTGCATCTTTTTAAAATTTTGGATAGCTTAAAGTTTGTTTTGTCTGATATTAAGATTGCACCTTCTGCCTTCTTTTGTGATCCATTTGCCTGGAAGCTCATTTTCCATTCTTTAACTTTGAGTCTGTGTGCGTCCCTTGTAGTGTGTCCCCTGGATGTAGCAAGTAATGGGATCATGGTTTCTTATCCAGTTCACCACTCTGTGTCTTTTCAGTGGT
>CAUYQG010009200.1:0-13869 GCA_963574415.1 Tarsius wallacei
CAGGTCCTCCTATACACTCAGTAATTATCTTGTGGCCAATAAGACAAATATTTTGTGATTTTGTTCTTTTTTATGATTGCATAATATTCCATTGTGTATCTGTACCATATTTTAAAAGCGATCTATTAGTAATCTCAAGGAGAAAGAAACAGGAAGTGATTCCCATTCAACAAAAGGAAAGGGTACCAATTTTACTTTACTGCAGGACAAAGATTTTGTAACTAAATGTGGACCCCAAAAGCAGAAGAAAATGAAAGTGTGAAGGAAATGAGACATCGATATTACTATATGTATGGCCACTTCTTAAGTCCTGAGAGAGGCCCGTGAGGGTTACACATTATTGTAACATGTAAGTGAGATAGCTCTACTGCAATAGGTTAACACTATTGGTTCTTTCCAATTATCCATGATATTTTCCTTTCTGTTGGGTGGCATTGGATGGACATGTTGTATGTGTAATTTTCTATTCCTAAAGAAACCTGTATCCCTCTCTGTTTAGTAAAAAGTGAAGACAAAATAGAGTTTGGATTACAATTTAAGCACAGTAGTAGAAAGAAAATGTATTGTTTCAGGAAGACAGTTTTCTAGTCACTAAGGAATATAGGACTATTGAGATGTTCTTTTTGATGCCATTAAACTTAAAATACAAGACTAATTTTTTGTCTGTTTTTGTCTGTTTGAGCCAAGGTCACACTCTGTCACCCAGATGAAGTACAGTGGCATGATCATGGCTCATCGTAGCCTCGACTATCCTTCCACCTCAGCCTTCTGAGCAGACTACAAGCATGCACATCTAATTTTTTTTTTTTTTGGAGACGAAGTCTTGCTATGTTGCCCAGGCTGGTATCAGACTCCTGAACTCAAATGACTTTCCTGCCTTGGCCTCCCAAAGTGCTGGGATTATAGGCTTAAGTCACTGCAATGTTCATTTTTTTAATTTAGCATTTCCTTGGAGGGAGCCACAATGATCTGCTGATGACACTTTCCAGGTTGACCAATGGTATTTTTCACTGTAAAATAATCTTTTGGAATTTTGGAATAGATGTCCATCTATGATAGACAAAGCATACATCTTCATTAATCACTTCCAGGATTCATGGGGATGCAGCAGTGAAGACAGGCTCTCCTCCCTTATGAAGTTTGTATATTCATGTGTGGAAGAAAAGGACACAGGATCAACAAGTTGACAAGTAAGTGAAGAAGATCATTGTCTGTAGAACTAGGGCAAAGGTCATTGTCAGGTTGAGTGATAAGGGCAGGCTTCTCTGAAGCAGTGACTTTGAGTATAAACTTAACAGAAGGAGCCATTCCTGCAGAGATCTCTGGATGAAAGCTTAAGGCAGCGGGAGTATCAAGCTCAAAAACCTTAGGCAGGGTCGGGTTATACAGAATTGTAGATGAATGTTTTTCACACTGGGGTCTGTGACCAATTTGTTGGTCTTGAAATCAACTTAGCAGTCTGCAACAATGTTCTTAAATGAAATAGAACAGAAAAGAATACAATAGAAAAATCAAAATGCATTTCATATGTTAAGAAATAATTTTCATAAAATTGTAAGAATATGATTTTCATAAAATTATTGCATCAGATGTGTATGTGTGTGTGTGTGTATGTATGTGTGTATGCATACTGGTATATTGGGTCATGGTATAAAACTTTTTTTTAATATGGGTTAAGGAAAAAATATCTGAAAGACATTGTTGCAGAGCGTATCAAGGGATCTGAATACTATTCTACATGAAATACTGATGTAATGTTTTAAGCCACATATATACCTACAAAGGAAGAATGCGAGCTGCTTAAAAACTGAGTCTACGGATTCACTTTCATTTCTAGCAAGTTTGGATTTATGTGTTTGGGAAACTAAAAATTAGGCCCTAGGTCATGGAGTATTTATACCTGGGGTGGTTGGCCATCAGTCCCCTGGAAGCACTCATACTGCTTTAAGTTGCCTAAGGCACCTCCTAGGAATGGACAAATTACTAAATGAGGTGCCTCCTCTGAGCTGTTGTGACATGGTAATAACTTCCTGGGATGACCAGACCACAAAGCTTGGTGGGTAGATCTCAAGCTGGTTTCAGCACCAACTTTTCCCATCTATGTACTCTTTCTCCTTCAGGAATTACACAACCATATGCAGGATGCTTAGATATCTCTTGATCTCCTTTGCTCTGTGCCTTACCAGTTGAAATCTACCAGTATTTGCTGTCTTGGATGGCAATTGCTTACTTGTCAGTCCTGGGGACATTTAGGGAACTTCAATATTTAGGGCAGTGTTTTTTTTTTAAAACTATGCCTTAAATGAAGCAAATAATTGAAGAATTAACCATCCAGGAATCAACAAGATGGCTATATTAGGTGACAACGTCCAAAACTAGATGGAGGGGACACATAGAACAACATAAAAAACAGCTAGAACAGCATCTGAGAGTCTTGTCAAGTTCTGCTTGGTGTTCCACTTCACCCCCATACTTCAGCTTGTTCTTGTTTCTTGATTTCTGCTCTTGTCCTAAGGATTACTTTTCTTTCTTCCTTTTATTTTGTCTGACTGTTGCTTGTTTATTTAGCCCCTGTTCTGACATTGCCACCAGTCCCTGTATTCCAGCATGATTTGCCTCTGCTTTCCAATTTTCACCTCTTGGTTTGCCCTGACTATATTGGTGCATTGGCCATTTTGGCTGATCTCATCTTGCTGATGGATCCATCTGCCATAGGTCTAACTTCCTGAATCCTGACATTCTCCCATCCAATGAGACTGACCCATCTCCACCCCTTAACCTGCCACCCAAATTAGATTGACTGTCTGTACTGTGCCTCTCAGTTTATCAAATGGGATTAGCCACCTGTCGTATCAAGCATTTTAAAATATCCATATGACAAGTAGAACATATCAGACTGTACGTATCAGCAGTAATTAATGTTAAAATAAACTGCAAATTCACTTACACTAAGATAGTCACCATTACTTAATCAAAATGATTAATTTATGCAGTACTTTCACACCTAGCATAATATAAGATTACTTAAAATTCATGCTTAATCATGGTGTGTCAACCTTTTTACATGTTTCTGGATTCAGGTTGGTGGTATCTCTGATGATTTATGTGTCTACACTTGTATGGTATATTAGTCCATAGTCTTCTTTACTTGTGATTTTTTTTTCTGGTTTTGGTATCATGACAATATTGACTAATAGGTAAGTTTGAAAAAAATTGTCTCTTTTTCTATTGTTATACATTTTTGTAAAGAATTGTCATTAATTACTCATTAAATGTTGATGAAACTTACCATTTAAGCAAAAAAAATTATTATGACTCATTGAATATGGTAATTAGGGAACTAAAAAGAATGTTTCTAAACAAAATAATTTTATCATGAAAACTTAGCACAGACTGTGGTTCTAAATATTGTCAGTTTAGTTGTGTTTAGATGAGGAAAAAAAGCAGAACAAACTACTAACCAAGATTCCAGTTTCTAACCCAAGAGTTTCAATTATTATTTGTTTGCTGGTTGAGAGATCCTGTGTCAACACAGATATAAGAAGATAAGTCACATATTTGATTCAGAAGTACTGATGAAAATAAAATTTGTTTGTTTATTTGTATGCTTGATTTTTACTTTGATTTACCAGGCATGACTGAGCTTTTCAAAAGATATGGATTTTTGGAATATTTCCACTAAATCTGAGCAATTGTAAATGCAAATGGGTCTGCTAAATAAGGTCTGTCTCTTTGTGCCAACAAAAGTTAAGTGATTAAATTCAGAAAATTCAATGAAGAATCAGAGTCAGGTTCAAGGACCATTATTTAGGTCATGATGTCTTTGCTCAAAGAATCACTCTTTCAATTTAGAGGCAAATTGGCGATAACAGAAAAATCACCAAGAATAAAAGCTTTCATTTGTACACATATGCATTAGTTTTTTTAAAAGTGGGACATTACAAAAATTATGTAAATTGCAATGCCTATGGTACTTTTGTTCTGTCTCTCTCATAGCCACTTACCCACATACACCTGTAAATACAGTTACTGTTACATATATTTTTAAATCAAGCATTACTCTTTAAAGCTACAGCCCTGAGCCAAAATGACTACAGCAGACAAAATCAAATGACGTCAAAGACAACAAGGTAGTTCATCGTGGTTAAAACCTGAGCCTGTGCAGACTGGCCACTGGCAACTGTTGATCAGGTTTAATATGATCAGATAGCAACAAGTGTTGATATTTTTAAAAAATATATTATTTTAATAATACTGATTTCTTTATTCTTCTTTGCCATGTCAAAATGTATTTCTAGCTCCTCTACCTTATGCTTTTCCAAAAAAAAAATCCCTTGAATATAAGAAAGCCAAATGTCAAAGGAGGTTCCTTGGAGACTGACTTCAATCCTGTGAGATTACAAGAAGACCCTGTGCAAACATTCTTTCCGAATGTTAAAAGAAAATATACTATTCAAGGAATATTAATCATTCACAGCAACAATGCTGTTGAATAATTAATTATTATAATTTTATTAAATAAAAAATTTGAGTGTATAAGACATTTACTAATTTAATTCTAGTATACATCAACAGCTCTCAGATTTGAGGATTTTAGGCATAGGAAATGTTCAAAGAAAATAGTATTGCTATTTTTATCAGTAAAAGCAATAAAGCAAACAAACCAACAAAACAAATAAATAAATATGGCTGTCATCTATTGTATCTATAATTTACCAAAAACAATGCCATTTGACATGAAACAATGTATAACAGTTACAACCTTAGAATAAAAGACAGTCCTATGAATTGATCAAATCTAGGTTATGAAAAACTTACTACTTTTAAAATGTATTTTATTTTGCCACACCCCTAATAACTTAGTCAAGAACTGCATTGGTCCAGAGACTGACGTCAGAGAACCACTATTATAGAGACTTTTAAAACGCTTCATGCATATTTTATTTGCACAAAGGAAGTTTAATAAATTAAGCCTTAATAATTACCTGCTCTAGGCTCTAATTTCCTTATGTGTGAAATTAACATAATAATAGGAACTACTTCATAGAAGTGTTATAAGAATTCAATGGGTTAATATACCTATAAAACCGAATGGATTGATATACTTAAACCCAATGGGCTAATGCAACTAAACACCAGATAAAAGGAGGGTTTGGGGCCTCATAGCATCTAAGATTTGATTGGTCTTTAACATATCCATCTCTCAAATCCATATTAAACAACTCAAAGAAAAAAAAAACAGCCATAAATATATGGAGCTTTAGTTTATGGTATACATGCTAACATGCACAGGTGAAGTGTATTGATGTCTACAGTTTACTGTGTATAAAAAATGTACAGATGGATAGACGGATGAATAGATATACATTTAAGCACAAAACAAATGTAATATCATGGCAGTTATAGAATCTAGGTAGCAAGTATATATACAATTCTTCCAAATTGTCCATGTTTTTAGAATTTTAAGTAATAGAATGAAAAAAATTGGAAATGTACAAAATCTTAAATAAATGAGCTTAAAAATTTTAGCACCTATTTACTACTTGTTTCTCACAGAATAAATAGTTAAAATAGGAAGCAACCAGATGCAGGCACTATTCCCAAAACCTATGTGGCAATTCCCATAGTTTCACTTAAGGACAGGATTCCTGTTGCTTGCCTCCATGTCCATAATTTCTAGCTGTGATTGTGCCCTGTAAGCATGACCCTGTTTGCTCTGACTCCCACTTCAGCCATGCATTAGAAGCTGTGGGAGGCCCTGATGACTGCAGACACAACTTGGCATCCAGTTCTGACTTACTTGACTCAGCTGAACTTGGGGGTGTGAGGGTATGGGGGAGTAAACTGAGTAGAGAATCTGGAAATGACTGAGGATTATAAGATTGTTTCTTGTCTGGAGTCAAGTTCTTAAAAAGCGACATTGGTGCAATTTGATGATAATTTTCAGGAGAAACAGAACATTAGTTGCAAAGACATGAGAGACAAAAAAAAAAAAATGTGCTGATTATGTAACTTGCTACAATCCACTCGGTAAGGTAGTTTCATTCCTGCATTTAAAAAAGTATGTATGCATCTATCTGTGTATATGTGTGTTTGTATACACATATACACATACCAGAGGTGCCAAAAAATGTATACACATTTTAAGAGATGTTATCTATATGTTGCTTTTCAAAGTTGATTTGAATGACAGTAGCAATATGTGGTATGACGTTTGCTCAAATGAAAGCTAGAGTCACCATTTGACAAGTTGGACATTCAAAGAAAATGGCGGAAGCATGGTTGCTGTTCGAGGAGCGCATGGCCATTTTGAAGTGGTCTTTGAAATTCCAGAACGTGGTGGAAGTAAAACGACAATAGAAGATTGAGTATACAACAGAACTTCCAACATGCCCAACAATTGCACGGATCCGTCATAAGTTTGAGATGCATTGTGCTGTGTGCAATGTACACAAGGGAAGATCTAGAAGGCCTCTCACAGCAAGTCCTGCAGTTGTCCTATGTAATCAGAAGTTTTAGATGCTGACAGGAAACTCTTTGAGCATCTCTTGGAACTGCAGAAGTCAAACATGATGTGTATTCATCTTTTGTTATGGGTATACACTGAGTATTACAATTTTAATACAGTTTTTTTCTTTCTTAAAGTGTGTATACTTTTTTGGCACTCTCCATATATACATATAAAATATATATGTGTTTATGTATTTATATATTGAATTTCTTATGGCTCGGCAAAACTATAAAATGTTTTTATAAGAGGGTGCTATTTTTAAAAAATCTGTGTTCCCTTTATAATCACAAACAAAACAGAACTAAGTTTTTTCCCCTCAACCTCTGTTTGAGATGGCAATTAGAACATAAAGAATAAACCAGTGTGAAGTTAGAACAGGTCATTGTAGAAATTATTGTAGTATCACTAGAAAAAAAATTGTTTTATTTTAGAAATACAGGAAAAGATACTTCAAATGTCTAAACAATCAAATTTTTAAAAAGAGAAAGTCAATTGTGTAAATATTTGTCATTTTATAGAACGTTTTTTAGATGTTTTAGTGATATGTCTTCTTCTGAATGCCAATTATTCTTGGAGTAGAGCATTTTAATGAATACTGGCAACCTTCCTGAACCCCTCTTCTGAAAACCTTTACTTCTCTTCTGATTTGATTCCATAATTGGAAATTAAATGGAAACTCATCCCGCCTTAAATGTCTTATGATTGTACCTTTTGCATTTATTTTACCTGAGGTTGCTCATTGTCATCTTACACATTTAACTTATGACCCATTGACCTTCAGGCCATTGTTCTCTGTCCAAGGCAAGATACATGTGTGATGAAGATGCCGGGCTTAGGTATGTATTTCAAGTGTCCATATTAGGCTCTCATTAGCTACTTGGTCCAAAAACTTTTGATACCCTCAGAATCATAGCTCTTAAAGTCGACCAATATATAGGTGAATGTTCCACTGGTATTATAAATCAAGTACTGTCCTATTCACCTCACCTATCACTGGAGTAACTATTTTAAAAAATCTGTGCTCTGCAATTTTGTATTCACAATTAGGCAAAAGTGCAAAATATGATATTGAAACAATTGTATAGCCAATCTTTTCCTATGCATACATAGATTTAAAAAGATCAATTATGGCAAAATAAATTCTGCTTTCATCACCTGGATATTTCCGGCAAACCTTTCTTTTTTGGAATTACCCAGGTGACAATTGTCATTCTTTACTTATTTTTGCATAATTTCTGCAAAAATAATATTCTTCAATAATATTTTTCCATAAAAGGGTTAGGCCATGGTGAGAGAAGACTCATCAGAATTAACAAGAGGTAGAAAATGGTGACCATAAATATATCAATAGATTGTTTAGTGCCCTAAATAGAGTTTATATGTGTGTGTGTGTGTGTGTGTGTGTGTGTGTGTGTGTGTGTGTAATCTCCTATCTATCTATCTATCTATCTATCTATCTATCTATCTATCTGGATTAGAGAATTTTGCAAGCAGAGATTCCTTTTAAAAATACTTTTATGAATGGAAAAAACTAATGTCCATAACAACTAGCAAGTCAATTTCAGGGCCAGTTAAGTGTCAGTCTGCTGGTATAGTATAATTTTTCCACACCACACTGCCAGTAGCTGTACTGGGTTGCCATTCTTTCCTATGTAGAAACGGGAGTTTGAAAGGAAATCTATACACAAAATCATTTACCTTAATATTGATAGATGGTTGTTTACATTCAGAGAACAATAAAAGATTATTTTTAATTTTGAATTGTTTACACAAGGTTTATTCTATTTACATATAGGTTACAAAGCATATATTCTACCAAGCACAATACAGAAAAATTAAAGTAATAGAGACTCCTTCACCCCGATTTTTTTGGCTTAAAAACATATAAATAAGAACTTAATACATAAAATATTGTACTACGTGTCAGGCATTCCGCTGATTGTTTCATGGTACGCATAAATGCTCTTCTCAACAATTTGGCAGTCTACTAGATGAGGAAGCTACTGGTATAGGTACAAAGTTGTGTTTTGCAAGATGGATCAGAAGAGAAAAGAACTGAGAGAGGCACAAGCATACACCAGGAGGCACATTGGCCAAAAACAAGGAAGAAGAAGAAAATCTAAGAGATGATGCTGTTGATGGTCAGGAATTCTGGCTTAATTAACCAGGCCAAAGAAGATGCTCCCTGCAGAACAGAAGTATAAACTAAAGAAAACACACATTTTCATGTAGACAGTGTAAAGTTTGCTCAGGTCAATATCACTAAAACATAATTTGGGAACGGGGGACCAATGGAAAATGGAATTTAGGACATAAACAAGAAACAGATTAAGAAAGTTTTCAAGGTCATTTCAAGCTGTTCAAATACTATCTTGAGGTCAATTAGAAGCCATTGATGGGTGTTGAAGAGTAGATTAGACCTAGTCAGATTTGCATTTTAAATAGATCTCTGGCAGCTGGTGGAGAACATATTGGACATATTTTTTTTTCCCCAGCTACCATTCTGGAAGATAATTTCTTTTCTAAAACTGTCAAATCTCTTCTGAATTATTTAAACATCTTTTCATCATGATAGAAATATTTTAAAGTATGCTACCTAATATCTTCCTTATAATCTCCAACAGATTTATTTTCCAAATTCACTTTATAGTTTTAATGCATAATGGTGAGTACAAAAAATAACAGTGTGGCTTTTGGCTTGGCTTATTAGCCAGACATTCTGCTAACAGAAGCTTGAGATGACCTGTTTTCTAATATTACTCATGCCTCAAATTCTGAGAATGCAGTGATTTCATCTGGCCCAGATAAGACAGAGGGTCTTCTCTGATGAATACTGGCAACCATCCTGAATCCTGCTTCTGAAAGCCTTTACTCCTCTTCTGATTTGATTCCATAATTGGAAATTAAATGGAAACTCATACCATCTTAAATGTCTTATGAATGCACCTTTTGCATTTATTTCACCTGAGGTTGCCCATTGTCATCTTATACATCTTACTTATGATCCATTGACCTTTGGGTCATTGTTCTCTGTCCAAGGCAGTATACATGTTTGATGAGGATGCAGGGTTTAGGTGTAAGTTTCAAGTGTCCATAGTCGGGTATCATTAGCTACTTGGTCCGGAAACTTTCTTTTTCTTTTTTTTTTAGTTGGATTCTCACTCTGTTGCCCAGGCTGGAGGGTAGTGGCACACTCAAGGCCACCCCAGCATTGACCTGCTGGGCTCTGGCAATCTTTCCACCTCAACCTTCCAAGTAGCCAGAACTATAGGTGCACGCTACCACACCTGGCTAATATTTCGATTTATTGTAGAGATGAGGTCTCAGCAAGTTGCCCGGGCTAGTCTCGGAACCGTGGGCTCAGGCAATCCACTCACCTTGGCCTCCCAAAGTGCTGGGATTACAGGCTGAGTCACCGAGCCCGGCAGGTGTTTGGAAACTTTTAATACCTTCAGAATCTTAGCTTTTAAAGTCTTGGCCAATATTTATGTACATGTTTCACTGGTATTATAAATCAACTACTGTCCTATTCTTCTCACCCATCACTGGAGTACCTACTTTAAAAATCTATGCTCTTGCCATTCCGTATTCACAATTAGACAAAAATGGAAAATATGATATTGAAATATGAAAATATGATATTGTTTATGAGTATGTTTCTTTGAAGAAAAGATACAAAGGATTTTTTTTTCTTTTTTAACATTAAATAATGTATTTTTCACACTAGAGACTAATGATTGAGTATTTGCATAGTCTTACCCAGATAGAGATAGGGATCATTTGAGGGACTAATCTTTAAATTTTGATTTTGCGTTCTCTAATTTCCTTTTCTCAGGGTTAGCTGTTTTGTCCCTTCTTCCACATCAAAGTCATTAAATATCAATACCATAAGTTTCCCCACCAACTTTTCTTATGCTTTCCCTCAAAGGACTCATTTGCTTGAAAGTATTCATATTTACTTGTTTATTAGTTCTTTCACTATTTCATCCATTTATTGAATTGTCAAACTCATTTCTTCCCAATCAAAGTTTGAAAGACGATATAGTACCCTTAAACATTTCTGGATTAAGCATCAGAGATCTAGATTTGTAAGTAATTGTGTAAACCTGGCAGATAATTAATTTAGCCTCCTTGGACCTTGGTTTACTCATCCAGAAATGGAATCAACTGAATCAGTAGCCACTTACCTTAATTAGGTGAACACAAGTCTTTTACAGAATCTGATAACTGTAAACTCACCCTCCAGGAAAGAAAAAGCAATGCTCATATCCATATATAAGATTTTGCATTTTATTTCTTGGGACTTGTGGAATCCCAAATCCTATAAATGAATGCATCAGGGATTCACAGACTTCTGGCTAAGGGCTGTAAAACTGCTATGATGGTATTCACTTTTCTAGTTCCATATACCCTTGCTATTCAAAGTGTAGTTCCCAGAATAGCAGTTCACTTGGGAGTTTGTTAGAAATCCCATGTCCCGCTCCAGACCTACAGAATAAGAATCTGTATTTTAACAACACCTTCATCTAGGGATTGAAACCTACTTGGTCATGGTGGTTGATTTTTGAGATGTGTTGTTGGATTCGGTTTACTAGAATCTTATTGAGAATTTAAGCATCTATGTTCATCAAGGATATTGGCCTGAAGTTCTCTTTCTTTGTTGGATCTTTACCTGGTTTGGGTATAAACGTGATATTAACTTCAAAGAATGATTTAGGGAGAGTTCCAGCTTTCTCAATTGCCAGGAATAATTTCAATAGGATTGGTATTAGTTCCTCCTTGTATGTTTTGTAGAATTCTGCTGGAAAGCCGTCTGGTCCAGGACTTTTTTTGCTAGGTAGTTTTCTTATGACATAGTCAATTTCCTGGATTGTTATTGGACTATTTAGGGTCTCAATTTCTTCTTGTTTCTACTTGGAGAGGCTGTATGATGTCAGAAAGTACTCCATTTCTTTTAGGTTTTCAAGTTTGTTTCCATACAAGTATATATAGTAGTCTCTGATAATCTTTTGTATTGCTTTGGGGTCAGTTGTGACATGATCTTTTGCATTTCCAATTGTATTTATTTGGGTTTTTTAATCTCTTTTTCTTGGTCAGTCTAGCTTGGGGTCCATCAATCTTGTTTATCCTTTCCAAGAACCAGTTTTTGTTTTGTTGATTTTTTGTATTATATTTTTGTCTTCTATGTCCCAAATTTTGGCTTTTATTTTGGTGATCTGGATTCCTCTGCTGAAGTTAGGGTTTTTGTGGTCTTGCTTTTCCAGTTTCCTTAGGTTATTTGTTAGGCTGTTAGCCTGTGTTCTTTCAATTTTCTTCATGTGTGCTCACAGAGATATGGATTCCTCTCTTAACATTGCTTTCATGGCATCCCAGAGGTTTTGGTAAGATGTTTTTTTCATTTTCATTTATTTCCAGGTAACTTTTAATCTCTGTTTTGATTTCCATGTTGACATGGGAGTTGTTTAGCATCGTGCTATTTAGTGCCCATGTCTCTGTGAGGTTTGGGGGAACTTTGTTGGTGTTGATATTTATTTTTATTCCACTGTGATCTGAGAAGGTGCATGTCAGCATTTCAATCTTATGGTGTTAGTTTATGCTTGATTTATGGCCAAGGATGTGTCAATCTTAGAGTATGTTTCATGTAGTGATGAGTAGATGTATATTCTGTGGTAGTTGGGCAGAGTGTTCTGTAGGTATCGATTAAGTCCATTTGGTCAAGTGTCACACTGAGGTTCTGGATCTTCTTGTTGATTTTGTGTCTTGATGATCTGTCTAGGGTTGTGAATGCTGGTTCAACATTAGCAAGACCATAAACATAATTAAATACATCAACAGATATAAAAACAAAAATACAAGTTTATGTCATTAGACACGGAAAAAGCTTTTGATAAAATCCAGACCCCTTTCTTGATTAAAAACTCTCAAACATCTGTGGACAGATGGCGCATACCTCAAAATAGTAAGAGCTATCTATGAGAAACCCACAGCCAACATACTGCTAAACAGACAGAAATTGGAACCATTTCACCTGAAAAGCTGAACAAGACAAGGATGCCCACTCTCACCCCTCCTGTTCAACACAGTATTGTAAGTCCTGGCTAAGGCAATCAGACAAAAGAAGGAGATCGGGAGTATCAAATTGGAAAAAAGGAAGTCAAGTTATCCCTTTTTGCAGATGACATGATTCTATACCTCAAAAACCCAAGAGAATCTGTCAAAAACCTCTTTGCACTGATAAAGGACTTTGGCAAAGTCTCAGGATATAAAATAAGTATGAAAAAGACAGTTGCATTTCTATACACCAACAGTAAACAAACAGAAACCCAAATAAAAAGCATAACTGCATTCACAATAGCCACACCCCAAATAAAATAACTTGGTATCTTCCTGGTCAGAAACGTGAAATACCTTTACAACGAAAACTACAAAACACTGCTCAAAGAAATCAAAGATGACATAAACAAATGGAAAAATATTCCGTGTTCATGGATTGGAAGATTCAACATTGTTAAGATGCCCATCTTACCCAAGGCAGTCTACAGATTTAACACAATACCCATTAAATTACCAGCAGCATCCATCTCAGACCCAGAAATGACAATACAGGAATTCATATGGAAACATAAATGACCACGAATAGCCAAAATAATCTTCAGGAAAAAAAAAAAAGCAGGAGGTAGCATACTCCCAGACTTTAAACTGTATTATAAAGTTACAATAATCAAAGCAGCCTGGTATTGGTACAAGAACAGGCATATAGAGCAATGGAACAGAATAGAGCTTCCAGAAGCAAAACCTCAATTTCTCAACCAACTCATCTTCTAAAAAGCCACCACAATCAACCACTGGGGAGTGGAGAACCTATTCAGTAAATGGTTCTTGGAAAACTGGTTGACCATATACAGAAGATTAAAACAAAACCTCTACCTGTTCCCATACACAAAAATCAGCTCTAAATGGATCAAAGGCCTAAACGTAAAACCTCAAACTATAAGAACCTTAGAAAATGCAGGAGACACCCTTATGGACATTGAAACTGGCAACCAATTCCTGATCAAAACCCCAAGTGCCCATGCCATAAGAGATAAGACAGACAAGTAGGACATCATCAAACTGATAAGCTTCTGCAAAGACAAATAAACCATTGAGAGAGCAGGGAGACGGCCCACAGACTGAGAAAAAAAAATATTTTTCTTTTCCTCACGTTTGAGTTCCTTGTAGATCCACGATGTTAAGCCTTTGTCAGACCTGGAGTTGGCAAATTCTTTTTCCCAATCTGTAGGCTGTCTCCCTGCTCTCTTGATGGTTTCTTTGGCTTTGCAGAAGCTTGTTAGTTTGATGAGGTCCCACTTGTCTAT
>CAUYQG010009207.1:0-19505 GCA_963574415.1 Tarsius wallacei
TTAAAAAAAAAAAAAAAAAAAAGTAGCCTGGCATGTTGGCTCACAACTGTAATTTTAGTACTTTGAGAGGCTGAGGCAGGAGGATTGCTTGAGCCCAGGAGTTGAGACCAGCCTAGGAAACATAGTGATTTCTCATCTCAAATTTAAAAAAAAAAAAATTTTTTTAATAAAATAAAAAAGCAGGTTGTAGATCATTTCCAATAGTATGATACTATTCATGTTAAGAAATAATAATTCCAGATGTTTCCCTTGGTGCACATATGTATATACTTAACCACAGGTTAAAGGGTAAACACATACCAAACTGACAGCATTACCTCAGGGGCAGAGATTGAAACTGAGAGAAATGTCAGAAGAGACTGTATTCTATTAGAAATTTTTTATGTTGAACAAGTATGTATGTACTCTGCAACTTAGATTGGTAATTTTTAAATTTGAAAAAAAAAATCTGCTGGGTTCAGTAGCTCAGCCTGTAATCCCAGTACTTTGGGAGCCAAGGCGAGTGGATTGCCTGAGCCCACAGGTTCAAGATCAGTCCAGGCAAACTGGCAAGACCTCATCTCTATGATAAATTTTTTAAAAATTAGCCAGGCGTGGTAGTGCACGCCCGTAATTCTGGCAACTTAGAAGGCTGAGGCAGAAGGATCACCGGAGTCCAGCAGGTCAGTGCTGGGATGGCTGTGAGTGTCCCACTGTACTCCAGCCTGGGCGACAGAGTGAGACTCCAACACACACACACAAAAAGTCATGTATTTGTAGTCTTATCATTAAAATGTTCTAGACCAAATAAATCTAAGCGTGGCCATTGCTTCCTGTGAGGTATCCACAGGAATGGAATGGAGGGCTATAAGGAGAATAATAGACACCTGACTAGTGAGCTATGCATCTAGCCTTTTATATTCAAGACTCCAGCATATTTAAAATCACTGGCATAGCTCAAGATGCATCTGGCTTGCCCACGGGGTATGTTAGCAACTCAGAGACTTATGAGCAGAAGGCTTAACTATTCCCTGTTCTGGCCCACAGGAGGCCCTCGAGGCATGCCAGACCCGCATCTCCAAGATGGAGCTGCAGCAGCAGCAGCAGCAGGTGGTGCAGCTAGAAGGGCTGGAGAATGCCACTGCTCGGAACCTTCTGGGCAAACTCATCAACATCCTTCTGGCTGTCATGGCGGTCCTTTTGGTCTTTGTCTCCACGGTAGCCAACTGTGTGGTCCCCCTCATGAAGACTCGCAACAGGACGTTCAGCACTTTATTCCTTGTGGTTTTCATTGCCTTTCTCTGGAAGCACTGGGACGCCCTCTTCAGCTATGTGGAACGGTTCTTTTCATCCCCTAGATGATGCTGGCACAAGAAGGCAGTGCTCCCTACCCTCTGGCGAGTGCATGCAGCAGAAAGTTAGACAGCAACTTACCTACTCTGAAGTTTTCTACAACAACAAAAGAGTTGAGTGAATCTGTTTACATTTAGAATAATGTTTTTTTTCTTCAAGAGACACAATTGCAATAGTATTTTTTAGATTTTATCCAAGAAGTTTTTTGGGCAAAAATCTTGGATCATTTTTATGTAGCATGATTTTCCTTGGGATGCAAATCTTAAACAGTCCTTTAACATGAACCAACAATCTGGAGCACACTGAAGGGCATTCTAAATTGTGGCTTGAAGGACTGCATTAAAATCCACTAAAAGGATGTGAAAACCTGATTAGGGCAAACCAGTTAAACCTAACCCCCTACCTTGTCTGGGCTCACCACCTCTCCCCATCCCAGACTAACTTTACTGTGAAATCCTACCACATTCCATGTCTGAATTTTTGGATTCAGGGTGGATTTTCCTTGTCCATGGAAGAACACATGGCTTCTCACCCAAGTTGGCCACTCACGCCAACCCTGGAAGTGTGATCACTTTTGAACCTGTTTCCTTAATCTTCACTAGGATACAAAAGTGAGAGCATCTTTCCCCAAAGGATCACTGCACAGTCCTACTACAGTATTTTGAAGTAGCCCTCTAAATACTTAATTTTACGTAAAATCCCTTGGCCGCACTTTTAAGGGTTTTTTTTATATGTGTATAGTTACCAACTTAAAAAATCTGAACAGCATACTTGAAGAATGTAATACTCAAACTCTCAGTGCTTCCTTATGGTTTCTAATAGGATTTTTTATTATTGTTATTATTATTATTGGGTTTTTTTGGAAAGGGTTGGGAGGGTCTTTTATTTTTCCTTTGAAATAAAGAAGTGATGTTTTTAAATGAAGAAATGCGTGGATATTTAAGTGTGCTGCTCCCTCTTGTCTTGAAACAGTTTGAGTAAGAAAGACTTGCTGTAAATGCTGCCCTCTGCCGCTCTTGTTTTGAGATGCAGTTTAAATTCCCTCCTCTGGCTGCTGCCACTGCTTTTTGGTTTCCTGCCACCCCCATACCACCACTGTATGGGCTTGGCTTGGTTGGAGAGGAAAGGGGTGTGCAGGCAGATGGGGAGGCTTTTTCCACAAACCAGCATGGTAGGTTAGGGATTTTTTTGCCCCAGGTAAGGGTTTATCAAGTGACCATTGAGACTATGTTATGAGAGTCATAAATAATTCCTTATGTTTCCTTAATTTATTTTTAACATCCCCTAATTACTGAAACCAAAGTGATATGGAGTCTTCTGTCTACATTTTGGCCCCAGCATCCTTAATTTCAAAGCTTTATTTTGTCTGCCTGGGAGAATCAGTTGCAGGTGATTCTCCTAAAGAGCAGAAAAGAAAATGTCAGGTTTAGAAGGACCCAAGTCTTAAGTGTAAAATGTTGCCAGCTTCCTATTAATCTAAACTGACATATTAACCTAACTATGCTCAGTGAACTTTTATAGACAGTTTAGAAAGATCAACTGAGCCTTCTTCCCCATCCTATAACTAGTTCCATCATCCTGGTGGAACTTGAACTTTTAAAGCTTATCTAAGAGAGCTTGGCTAGCTTTTCATATTACTCATAGTATTGGGTCACAAACACTGTTCCCTCTTGGCCTCCTTCTGTGCCACCAGGTGATGAGCAGGGAGCACAAAATATGCCCTGAAAAGAACAGCAAAGCATGCTTTGCCTGTTTCCCCCATACCAGGAAATTCTTTCAGAGGCAGATTAGCATTGCCCTGCCTGTCTGAAAGAACGGTTCCATCCTTCTTTTGTTTTGGCAAGCTGGCCTTCTCGGAGCCAGCGTGTTTCCATAACTATGATATTTTAACTCAGGTACCCCGATCTTCACCCCATTCCCAGTTGATTGTAGTATACTTGCTAGCTCTGTTGCCCCCTCAAAACTAGCACCCAGAGCAAGGCCACAGGGGTGATTTCTCTTTTAAAAAATAATTAGAACCATTTCATGTCCATGCCAAAACCAAATTTTCCCCAAGCCTATATACTTAAAATGTTAACTTTGCCTAAAAATATTGCAGTGACTTTAGGCAAGAGTGCCAAAGGACACTATGACCTTGTCAAACTAGCAGTTTCTGCTTTAGCTTAATTGCTCAGAGTAGAGAAGAGAGCCCCACAAAATTGTTGAAAAGATGCTCTAGTAGTAGTCCACCCATTTTTCTAAGCTAGAACATTGGAGTTCCTTAAACTACGGGCTAATAAGTTTTGTGGGCACTGGAAGTCACTCTGATAGATCGATTGCAAGTGTTCCCATTTGCCTTAGGACAGTTTCTATCAAAGGAAGGTTTTCACCTCTGGAAAGTCCCCTGATCTCCAGCCAAACAGGCCCACACTGACTTTCCATCTTCCTTTCTCAAACTGTCTTAGAAAGGACCTTCAGTCCAGTCAGGCACAACAGCTTTCTAGCTTTCTTTGTCCCTTGAGTACTCACCAGGCCCAACAGTTGTGTGCATTTAACGCTGTTTGTAACCATGCATCTGTTTTCATGCTTTCCTATGCTTTTTGTTGCCCATCCCTGTTGCTTTTGAGTTTCTTTGAATTATGGTTGTTTTCAGGTTCTCCCCTGTTCAAAGCTCTTCTATAACCTCGCTCTAATGACTTAACAATTGTTCTGGGTGGAGATTGACCCTCATTTGAATGCTCTCTTTTAAAAAAAAAAAAAAAGACTATGTGCATTCCCTTTGAAGTGATGCATTCCTGGATTTGTCTGTGCTAGTGCATAGCCTGGATGAGTGAGGCTGGCTGTGTTGGCCTGGGTAACTCTGTTCAGGCTCTAGAAAGACCATCATCTTTTACAACATTTATGATCATTAATGGATACTTCTGTCTGCTCCAATTTTGATCCCTTGGTATACTCTGTGCATCCTAGCAAGGAAGGCTTTCTGCTGGCTCCTTAAGCAAAAATAGGTTAAATTTTATACTTCACTGACAGGAGTTTTCCCTCCCTTGTCCCAATTGGAGTAAAAATCTGATGCCAAGAAAAACACTGGGATCAAGCCTTCCTGGTTAGCCATGTCCTATTAATGAGCATATTTTTGTGTGGTATTCATTGCATTTGGTTTTGTTTCCGATTTCAAATTCCTTTGAGGTACAGTCAGGTGAAACGCAGAGTTCCGAGTGAGTTCCAATGAGGAGCTGCCTTTTGGCTTTGGAAAATATGGATCTAAAACAAAACCAAACATTGTTATGATGAACAAACTGGCACAAGCAAAAGTATGTTTCCCACGCCCCCACCCCAAATGAAACCTGGGATTTTGGATGTGGCTCTAAGAGTTAACATTTCTGTCTGTGTGTTGTGTGTGCTAGGTGATACCCTCAGTAGGGATTGACTACTAGACTGTAAGTGTGTTTTATCAAAGTATGTAAGAATAAAAACTCACTTGCACGAATTGAAGAGTCAAGAAATGACACTTGTGAACGTGTGAACGTTAACACTGTAGTTGATAGATCTTAAGCTGCTAATTGTTGAGAGAGAATTAAATTTATGTTCTGTCTGGTTGCTGCAGATTCTCAGCAGCACTTTTACTGTATATACAAATTGAAATAAAGACCTCAGCTGTTAACCTGGTGGTCAGACTCGGGTTTGTTTTGCTCCTTATTTTTGCATATTCAGTTTCCAGTGATACGTTTATTTAAAAACTTTCCACTAGTTTGTGCATTAGAAAGTGTGTGTGTGTGTGTGTGTGTGTGTGTGTGTGTGTGTGTTTAGCCAGTATCTTGAAGCTATAACTGACAGCTGAGTAGCTGTTCCATTCTTCCTGAATTTTATAGACATCATTTCAGACTGGTACTTCCCCACAATTCCTTTAGACTAGTAGATAAGACTACCTTTTGTTGTTTGAAGGGGCATACAAGCAGTGTCCTCCAAATCCAGTGTGTAATGAGCCCAAAAATAGGTATAATACTCTCTGATCATCCTTAAGAGGCTTTGCTAATAAGTGTTTTGAGGCCATAAGCGTACTTTTGAAACATTTAACATTTAGTTTTACATACATGTAATGAGTTATTATCCAGCCTAATCCTATCTGTGATTTTGTTATAGAAGTAGTAATTTCTATTAGGGCTTTGCCCTGATGATCTCTGGGAGGCCTCTAGAAATCCAGAAGTCCTCAACTTGCCTTTGACAGAGTACCAAGCAGGAACATGATGACTTGGTCCTTCACAGCCCCAGTCTGAGTGTTGAGAACTTTGGGCCCCACTTCTGGCTTACTAGCTCTGTACCTCGCCCCATCTATAAACTAGCCCAACTTGATCCTATCAGTGGATGCTGTAGGAACAAGGGATACCTCTTATGAGCTTTGAAAATTGCTGCGAGATTGCCCTTATGCCTCTTAAAATATGGGCCTTGGCTGGTCTGAAGATAGTGAGTCATCTTGATTGTTCACAGTCAGTTACAGATCAAACTCCTTGTTCTGGTTTTTCCCCCCTTCTCACTATTACACTGACTAGTCTTTAAAAAAAGTCACACTGGTGCTCGCGCAGAGGCGGAGGCGGCAGGGCCTGCGGTTCCAGCCAGCTCGTGACTGCTCGCCGCACTGACTCGGTCATTATGCCGAAGAGAAAGTCTCCAGAGAATCCAGAGGGCAAAGATGGATCCAAAGTAACTAAACAGGAGCCCACAAGATGATCTGCCAGATTGTCAGCTAAACCTGCCCCACCAAAACCTGAACCTAAACCACGAAAAACATCTGCTAAGAAAGAACCTGAAGCAAAGATTAACCGAGGTGCTAAAGGGAAGGAGAAAAAACGAAGCTGGAAAGGAAGGTACTGCACCATCTGAAAATGGTGAAACCAGAGCTGGAGATGCACAGAAAACTGTAGATATTGAGGGAGAATGAATTGTCATGAAAAATTGGGGTTGATTTTATGTATCTCTTGGGACAACTTTTAAAAGGTAATTTTACCAAGTATTTTGTAAATGCTAATTTTTTTAGGACTCTGCTAGTTGGCATACAAAAATATATAAGGATGGACATTGTTCCAGCTACTTGGAAGGCTGAGGCGGAAGGATCGCGGAGCCCAGCAGGTCGAGGCTGCGGTGGCCGGGAGCGGCCACTTCACTCTACTCTGGGCGACATAGTGAGACTTCAACCCAAAAAAAAAAAAAAAAAGAAACAATCCAGCGTTTGCGACTGATATGTCTACTTATAGAAGAAAACAGATTATATACTGAAAATATTGTCATTCTCACTATTTCATTTAATAGATATGATGACTATGACTATGGTGAAATTAACCAGCTGCTGGATCGTAGCTTTAAAGTTTATATCAAAACTGTTGTTTGCACTCCCGAAAAGGTTACCAAAAGAATGTATGACAGCTTCTGGAGGCAGTTCAAGCACTCTGAGAAGGTACGTGCCTGTTGAGGCTTGTTTATTCTGTAACTTAGCAGTCATTCTTAGTCTCCTTCACCTAACACAATGACTCTCAGACCCTTTCCATCACCCCTATTGACCCAAAGAACCTTCCAAGACAGCTGTCTCAGGTACCCCCTTGGAAGGGAACCTCATTTATGGTGAGAGACTAAAAGAATAAAGGCAGCGTTGGGCATGGTGACTCACACCTGTAATCTTAGCACGTTGGGAGGCCATGGGGAGAGGATTGCCTGAGTCCAGGGGTTTTAGACCAGCCTGGGCAACTTGGTGAGACCTTTGTCTCTACAATAAATCAAAAAATTAGCCGGGCATGGTGGTGCACGCCTGTAGTTCCGGCAACTTGGAAAGCTGAGGTGGAAGGATTGCCTGAGCCCAGCAGGTCGAGGCTGCGGTGGCCGTGAGCATGCCACTGCACTCCAGCCTGGGCAACAGAGTGAGACTCCAACTCAAAAAACAAACAAAAAAGATTAAAGACCGAGAGAAGGCAGGGAGGGGCTGGGCCGTCTGCAGCAGTGCTGGCATGGCTCTCATGTTCTGTACAGGCTCTTTTTGACTGTGTACTGGTAGAAATGTCTATTCTCTTTGAAACATCTTTATAGAAATGACTGAATAATGATTTGGCAGGGAAAGCTGATATACTGATAAAGCAGTGTCTAGGTGTTCTGAAATATAACAAGCCTCCGAGAGATGGGATCAAAACAAAATGAAAGCTCAAGCCCTCTATCCAGAAAGAACATCAGATACCTTTGGTTTTGAGAAATCGATATTCTGTTCAGCAAACCCAAGACTTCTGAGTTATTCAGCAGCATTCAGAAAGAGTAGTTGTTTTTTGTGTTTATTCGCTGCACTGAAGAACTGTGGCTATGGATGCTCATATAACCCTTGCATGATGTCATGTTTTATCTTCAGGTTCATGTTAATCTGCTTCTTGTAGAAGCGAGGGTGCAGGCAGAACTGCTGTATGCTCTGAGAGCCATTACCCGCTACATGACCTGATGATGCCTTGCCTCCCTTAAAGATGATTCTGGAATGTTCCGAAGACACAGTCTACAAGGGGAAGGTACTAAGCCCCAGGACCAATGATAGACAAAAGAATTCGGAAATCCACTGTGCCATGATTCCTTTAGTTTCTGCTGCCGTATTGTGGAACTGGCCACTGCTGGCACTAGCGGTGAGTGCGTGGCAGCTTCCGGTCCGGAGCTGTGAGGAAGGGCTGTCATTCACAGTGTTTTGCTTTTTGACAGTACAAGGTGCTGTGTAACTGTTCTAATACAGCACATAGTAACTCTCCAAATCCTGTTGCTTTTATGTCAAATAAGATAACAAGAGTTGGAGCATGCCAAGAAGGGGACATGAATGGTGACTTAAGCTTTATACGTAAAGGAGTTTAGAAGATCTTGGTGCTGCTATTTCCTGCTGCGGAATGAATAGATGGCTGTTTCGGTTAAGCTGTTAGTAATAAAAGTGAACACTGCTACTATCTGAGCCTACCTATATAATTCGTGTGGTTTCAAATTAAACTTGCATATGTGTTCATTTTTTTTGTAACTCAAAAAGCATAGAATTACTACAGCTCAGCAAAGACCATTCGGAGTGGTAACAGTTCATTTCTTTCATTACGTTTTTTTTTAAATTCAGAGTTATTGGAGGATATTCAATTACAGTGGCATTCTTAAAGATTTTTCTGGCCAGACGCAGTGGTTCATGCCTGTCATCCCCGTACTTTGGGAGGCCGAGGCAGGAGGATCACTTGAGCCCAGGAGTTTGAGACCAGCCTGGGCAACATAGGGAGACGTTGTCTCTTAAAACTATATATATAAATAAATAAATGAAAAGGTTTTCTTCCATCTTAAGTGAAAGTGTGTAAATGATAAGAACTGGCTGTCTTTTGATAGGCTGTTTCACAAGATTCTCTGACACTGGAGGGCCACTGTCTTGTGCGGTATTTTTGTCGCTGACACCCAAGCTGTGGGACATGTTGCTGGCGACTGCTGCGCAGTTCCGGGTGCGACTGCCCCCTGCTCTTGCCTGCCTCGCGGTCCCCACTTTAAAGGTTTGCAGCTCCTTAAATAATAAAGCTGGAAAGTATTTTTTAGTCAGGTTATCAAATTTGATTTACAAAAATGCTAACTTTGTTTGAAATGCAAATGATTTGAAAAAGTATATAAGTACTTTGTATTCTGGAAGCGTGAATTGCTTTTGAAGTCTGTCAGTATTATTGGTATTTTTCAATAAAGAATAATTTTTCTCCAATTTTATTTGCTGTCTCAATCTCTTAAAAACTCATGACCTTACAATTAGCAGCAGTTCTGATAAGCCAGGTAGTTTCACACTCAGATGATGCTGTAGTCTGAAGAAGCTGCCGTTAGGTGACAAAACCCTTGAAGCCATTTTGAAAGATTACAAAAAGGAGTGAACCTTCTTCAGAGTCTTATCTAAGACCATTTTTATCTTGGAAATGACGAATATGGTCCCGTGCCTGGTCCCTTTTGAACTGAGGTGCTTTAGAATTCAAACAGAATTTTAAGAATTATTAGAGGCCGGACATGGTGGCTCATGCCTGTAATCCCAGCAATTTTGGGAGGCTTAGGCAGGAGGATTGATTGAGCCCAGGAGTTTGAGACCAGCTTGGACAACATAGTGAGACCTCGTCTGTACAAAAATTTAAAAAATCAGCCGGGCAAGGTAGCATATGCCTGGAGTCCCAGCTACTCAGGAGGCTGAGGTAGAAAGATGGCCTGAGGCCAGGAGGTAGAAGCCACAGTGAGCCATGAATGATTGTGCCACTGCACTTCAGCCTGGATGACAGAGTGAGAGCCCCCCAACTGAAAAAAAAAATTATTAGAAACAAGGATTCGTGAGGGACTGATGACTACAGAACAAAAATGACACTTTATCCGATGACTAGAAATAGCTTCAAATTCAATTGAAGCTGTTGTGATAACTCTTGAGAGTTGGAGTCTCACTCTGTTGCCCAGGCTAGAGTGCAGTGGCACACTCATGGCCACTGCAACCTCGACCTGCTGGGCTCAGGTGATCCTTCCGCCTCAGCCTTCCAAGTAGCTGGAACCACAGGTACGTGCCACCATGTCCGGCTGATTTTTTAATTTATTGTTGAGACGAAGTCTTGCCATGTTGCCAGGCTGGTCTTGAACCCCTGGACTCAGGAAGTCCTCTCACCTCTGCCTCTCGAAGTTCTGGGATTACAGGTGTGAGCCCCCGCGCCCAGTGTGATAACTCCATTGCTCCTCAAAACATTTGCTGATCTCAGTCTAGTGCCTACAACTTTGGGGGATAAGGCGGGTGCAAGTGGGGGTTGGCAAGACTCCATTTTGAATAGTGTGGTATCTATGCTCAAGGATCGTACCTGAATGAGAAGACAAGACTATCACCTTAGATAGGAACAGACTGTTACTATTATCTTCAGTATATATTTAACGAAATTTGTAAGTCATTTTCTAGTTCTAGTTGTGATAAAGCAAGATCGCTGGGAATGCATTATCTTCGTCCATGGGAACCTGTAATACTTAGAAATCAGAAGATGCAATTAAAATTTTAATAAGTAAAAAAAGTGTGCTTGGCCGGGCACGGTGGCTCACGCCTATAACCCCAGCACTTTGGGAGCCTGAGGTGAGAGGATTGCCTGAGCTTACGGTTCGAGACCAGCCTGGACAACTTGGCGAGACCTCATCTCTACAATAAATCAAAAAAGTAGCCGGGTGTGGTGGTGCACACCTGTAGTTCCAGCTACTTGGAAGGCTGAGGCAGGAGGATCATCTGAGCCCAGCAGGTCAAGGTTGCAGTGGCCGGGAGCGGCCACTGCACTCCAGTCTGGGTGACAGAGTGAGACCCCAGCTCAAAAAAAAAATGTGCTCATACCTACAGTAATAAAAGTGCATGTGATACACAGTTGGTGTTTCAAGGCCTCCCATTTCACAGGTGCTTCCTGTTACCAGAATGTTTTCTCTAAACTAAACACACAGGATCTAGTGTTACTATAGTCTTTGAAATGAATAGTTTCCAAAATAATTGGGGAAAGTAGATTAAGGGATAGCCAAACCTTTCCTCACTAGAGGAAATTTTTTGTTCCCAAAGTAATCATGAAAAGACTTCTGGTTGAGGTTCCCAGGATTTGATTTTTTAAATTAGTTTTTTGGCAAAAGTTGGGAAACGTTTTTACTAAGCCAAACATAAGTCTCTCTTACTATAAGACTGGGATTAGAGGAGAGACAAGAGGAAAATAGGAAGGAGTTGATAACTGAGAAAAAAAAAAAAAGACTGGGATTAATTTTGATATGACCACTGGTAGATAAGTAGATAAATAAAATGTGTTGGATAAACAGCTTTTCATCGATACAGTCTGAACGTTCATTAGAATATCTGCACATGTGGAACTAAAGGGATAGTAAAGGTGGGCAGATAGGGAGCCATGTTAGCAAGACGGTGCCCAGGGCGCTCTCTGTCCTCATACTCCCGGAAAGACGAGGTAACCACAGTCTATGGTCCAGCATACCTCTGGGAGAGCTCTAAGAAGCCAGTGGGAAGCTGCAGCACTTAGGCAAATACAAAGTCAGGAGAATGCTACACTAAAACGGGTAAGGGAATGTATGGCCTTTGACTCACCCAAGCTCCTGCCCAATTCCCAGCTTTGCCCTCAGGAAAGAAAGAAAAAAAGTAGAATTTCTTTTTTTTTTGAATCGGCCTCTCACTCTGTTGCCCAGGCTGGAGTGCAGTGGCACGCTTACAGTCACTGCAGCCTCTACCTGCTGGGCTCAGGCGATCCTTCTACTTCAGCCTTCCAAGTAGCTGAAACTACAGGTGTGTACCACCACGCCCAGCTGATTTTTTGACTTATTGTAGAGTTGAGGTCTCGCCAAGTTGCCCAGACTGGTCTTGAACCCCTGGGCTCAGACAGTCCTCTTGCCTCAACCTCCCTAAATGCTGGGATTACAGGCATGAGCCTGCACACCCAGCCAAAATAAATAGAATTTCTGTTTAATGTTCAGGTATGTCTTGGGGTGCCTGAGGGTGTGGTTTCCTTTCGAATAAACAAATTCAACAAAGTTGATATAAAATGAAAACTTGGTGAGACCTCATCTCTACAATAAATCAAAAATTAGCCGGGCGTGGTAGCGCGCACCTATAGTTCCAGCCAATCGGAAAGCTGAGGCGGAAGGATCGCCGGAGCCCAGCAGGTCGAGGCTGCGGTGGCCGGGAGTGGCCACTGCACTCCAGTCTGGGTGACAGAGTGAGACTCCAACTCAAAAAGAAAAAAAGAAAGTTGCATTTCTAAGCACTAACAATGAGCAATCAAAAAGAAAATTAAGGAAATGATTCCACTTACAATAGCTTCAAAAAGAAGAAAACACTCAGGAATAAGCATAACTGAGGAGATGTGCTGTGGTCCATGTGTCCCCTGCCCCATTCATATGTTGAAACCTAGTCCCCTCTGTGATGGTGTTAAGCGGTAGAGCCTTTGGGAGATGGTTCAGAGGGCTGAGCCTTCATGAATGGGATTCGGACCCTTATAAAAGAGGCCCAGAGATTCCCCCCTTCCACCATGTGAGGACACAGCTGGAGGGAGTCATCTATGAGGAAGAACTCCTTTCCTTAGACACCAAATCCTTGATCTTGGACTTCTCTGCCACCAGAACTGTGAGCAATAAATTTCTGTTATCTATAAATTACCCAGTCTAAGATACTTTATTACAGCAGCCTGAACAGACTAAGACAAGAGATTTATCCACTGAAAACTGTCAAGCATCATGGTAAGAAATTAAAGACACAAAATAAATGGAAAGACATCTCTTGTTCCTCCACTGAAAGACTTAATACTGTTAAGCTCACCCGACATGATCTGTAAATTCAATGCAGTCTCCATCAAAACCTCAATGACATTTTTTGCAGAAGTAGAGGATTCTATCCTAAAATTCATCTAGAATCTCAGGAACCCTGAATAGCCAAAAAAAATCTTGGAAAAAGAACAAAGTTGAACAAACTTCCTAATTTCAAAACATATTGCAAAGCAACAGTAATCAAAATAGGGTGGTACTGGCATAAAAACAAATATATAGACCAATGGAATACAAAAGAAAGCCCAAAAATAAACCCTCACATATATATGGTCAAATGATCTTTAACAAGGGAGCCAAGACCACTCAGTGGGGAAAAGCACAGTCTGTTCAGCAAGTGGTGCTGGGAAAGCTAGATATCCACATGCAAAAGAATGAGGTTGGACCCTGGTCCTTTACACAATTAACTCAAAACAAAGACCTCAGTGTAAGAACCTAAAACTACAACTCCTAGAAGAAAACTAGGGAAAGATTTCATGGCATTGGATTTGGTAATGACTTCTTGGATATGACACCAAAAGCATAGGCAACAAAAGAAAAAGTAGACAAATGGAGTTATGTTAGACAATGACTCATGCCTGTAATCCCAGCACTTTGGCAGGCTGAGGTGGAAGAATCGCTTGAACCCAGAAGTACCAGACCAGCCTGGGCCACATAGTGAGACTTCATCTCTACAGAAAACCAAAAAATTAACCAGGTGTGGTGCACACCTGTAGTCCCTGCTACCTGGGAGGCTGAGGTGGACGGATCGCTTGAGTCCAGGAGGTCAAGGCTGCAGTGAGCTGTGATGGTGCCACTGCACTTCAGTCTGGGGGTGACAAAGTGAGACCCTGACTCAAAAAAAAAAAAAAGACTGTGTATCAAAGGACACAAGAGAATGAAAAAGGAACCTATGGAATGGGAGGAAGTATTTGCAGATTATATATCTGATAATGGGTTGATATCCAGAATATAACTCCTACAACTCAATGACAAAAAAAGTGAATAACTCAATTTAAAAATGGGTAGCTGGGCATGGTGGCTCACACCTATAATCCCAGGCCAAGGTGAAAGGATTGCCTGAGCCCGTGGGTTCAAGACCAGCCTGGGCAACTTGGTGAGACCTCATCTCTACAATAAATCAAAAAATTAGCCAGGTATGGTGGCATGTGCCAGTAGTTCCAGTTACTTGGAAGGCTGAGGTGGAAGGATCGCCTGAGCCCAGCAGGTCAAGGCTGCGGTGGCTGTGAGAATGCCACTGCACTCCAACCTGGGCAACAGAGTGAGACTCCAAAAAAAAAAAAAAATAGGCAAAGGACTTAAAGGACTTGAATAGACGTTTGTCCAATGATGATAGACAAATGGCCAACAAACAAAAAATATGAAACAAAAAATATATAAAAAGATGCTCAACACAACTAACTCTTTGCACTTGGAGACATCTCATGGATCACCCACCAGCAACTCAACCACACTTTTTTTACAAAATAGTGAAAAATGAATCACTTCATTTTAAATAGTATAGCATTGGAACCAATTATTTTATTGTAATGATATTGGGTTTATAATGAAATTTTGGACATTGAGGAACTTATTTGTAACAAAAAAATCAAAATTTTATATCTTGTCTTTTTTTAATGTTTGGTAACGTGAAACAGCCACCGACACGCATTGCAGGTTCACTGATACATGTTGTACAATAGGAATGTGCTGGACATCTTCCACCTGGTATTTTTCTATTTGAGCAGACAGTGCAGTCTCATTTTCTTCCTCCCACATTAATAATATGTAATTTATTGTCCATTCTATTTTTGAAGATGACGTGGAAGGGTGGGTGTACTTGTGATTCCTGAAAACCACTTCTCAACCAATCAATCAGAAGCTTGACAAATTTCAAATGGGACATAGGTTTTTCATTGTTTTTGAGTGGAAAACTTCAAGGAAATACATTTTTGAAAAAATTGTGCTTGCATAAGTTTGTCCTGTATAATCACCAGCAATCTCTTTTTGTCCCCTGAGAGGGAACATCTGAGTGGTTTGCTAGATGTATGATGTCCCCTCAGAGGGGACATCTGAGTGCAAAGGGCTAATTATAAGATAAATGCAAAACAATATTACAATGAGACATCACCTCACACCATAAATAAAAATGCAAGAGTTAGTGGGGATGTGGAGAAATTGGAAATCTGTGCATTGTTGGTGGGAATGTAAAATGATATCATCACTAGAGAAAACAGTATGGAGGTTCCTCCAAAAATTAAAAATAGAATTACCATATGGTCGAGCAATCCCACTTGCTATGCACTGAATGTTTCCCTCCCCTACCCAAATTCACATGTGGAAGCCCTATATGATTTGGGGAGGTAATTAGATCATGAGAGTGGAACCTTCGTGAGGGGCATTAGTGCCTTTGAAGGGGAGACATGAGAGAGAGATCGTGTGAGAACAGAGCAAGAAGGCATCTCTCTGCAAACCAGGAAGAGAGCCCTCACCAGAGTCAGCTGCCTCCTTGACCTTGGACTTCCCACTCCTTATAACTGTGAGGAATACATTTTTGTTAAGTCATGCAGTCCAATCTAAGAAATCACTTCTGGGTATGTACACAAAAGAATGAAAGTACAATCTCAGAGAGATATCTGCACACCCCTAGTCATTGCCACATTCACAACAGCCATGATACAGAAACAACCCAAAGGTCCGTCGACACATGTAAGGACAAGCAAGAAGTGGTATATACATACAATGGATTAGTACTCAGTCCTGAAAAGGGAAGGAAATCCTGTCACAGGTCACAATATGGATGACACTTGATGATATTACAAAGTGAAATAAGCCAGTCACAAAAAGACAAAGACCGTATGGCTTCACTTACATGAGACATCTAAAGTAGCCAGACTCATAGAACAGAAGGTAGAATGGCGGATGCCAGGGGTTGAGGGAGGAAGAAGTCGGAAGTTGTCATTTGATGGGTATAGACTTTCCATTTACGAGACAAAAGAGTTCTCGGGATCTGTTGCAGAACAATGTGAATATACTCAGCACTACTGAAATGTACACTTATAAGTAGTTTATTTGATGTGTTACTACAATTTTTTTTTTTGAGTTGGAGTCTCACTGTGTCACCCAGGCTGGAAGGCAGTGGCACACTCCTGGCCACCGCAGCCTCGACTATAGGCACGTACCACCATGCCCAGCTAATTTTTTGATTGCTTGTAGAGATGAGGTCTCGTCAAGTTGCCCAGGCTGGTCTTGAACCCACAGGCTCAGGCAATCCTCTCACCTCAGCCTCCCAAAGTGCTGGGATTATAGGCATGAGCCACCATGCCCGGTCTTACAATTTTTTTTTAAAGACAAGAAGATGCTTCCAAATGACCCAGCTTGCACATGAATCTGAAGAGGACAGAGAGAATAGGTATAATGGGGCCCACCGTGAGTAATTTATTATATTAGTTATAAATACTGCTGAGGCTTGGGGGGTGAGTTTTTTTGTTTTGTTTTGTTTTTTTAACTGAATCTATAGCTTGCTGTGGATAAAATACAAACTTCCATCCGTAACTGTTTCAGAGAGATTAGCCCCCTGACTTCAGCCAATTTCATCTATTGGACTGTGGACTACTCTAAATTGAGTATCCCTGGCTGATTCTGCTGAGCCCAACCTGGGATGAGGCCCAGACCAGAACAATCCTTGGAAAGTCTCTTTGTTCCTGGCAATGGAGGCTTATTCTGCTGGGCTTCACAAGCCTGTCCCATCTGTGATGCCAGCCCTCAGCCCTCATCCCATGCGCAGGGTGAAAGATGAGCTGTTTATAACAGCTTTTCTCCAAGCAGAATGTACTTTTATTTCCAAATCATCTTTATTTGGCTAGTATAGGATAACAATAATAATCTCAATTTCTTTGTTCTTTTTAATCATTTATTCAAAGGCCAAGCTTATCCTACAAAGAATAAGTTAAAAGGTATCAAGTTGTTGCATAAGTTTGTAGTGTCTCTTTCTGGCATGGCAACCTGGTGGTACTGGGAGTTTGTTTATCGCCTGTCATTTGGAGTGACAACGTTGTACTTGTGAAGATGCTTTGCACTGTGCAGACTTGAGGAAAGTCAGTGCTATTTGTGGGCTAAAGAAGATGGCGTATCAAGTAGAAAAAGACAAACATTTCCAGCAGATTCTTCTTTTTGAATTTCATAGAGGAGTCAAGGAAGTGGAGGAGGCTTGAGACATTTGTATCGTGTCCAGGGAGAATGCCACTGGGGACAGCACAGGAAGAAAATGATTCTGTTGATTCAAAGAGGGCCACTTTGACCTGAGCAATTCTCCATGTTCATTCAGGAAGACCATTGGGCTGTGATGAAGACCATTTAGGTGCTTTAATCCACAAAGCACTCTGTGTGAGTCAACCCGAGAGCTGGCAAATGTGATGAACTGTGTGACCAGTCAGCCATCGTGTGACATTTGTATTTCATGGCAAGTGAAAAATGCTATGGACTTATGCATCAGCCCGATACTTGCCATCATAATGGTATAATTTATTAAGCACCTTCTCCACATCATTCACTGGACTGGACAATTTGCCCATTGAATCGTTTGTTCTAAACTCCACTTTAGAGGCTGGGCACAGTGGCTCATGCCTGTAATCCCAGCAGCAACTTGGGAGGCTGAGGTGAGAGGATTGCTTGAGCCCAGGAGTTCAAGACCAGCCTGGTCAACATAGCGAGACCTCGTCTCTAAAAAATATAAATAAATAAATAAATAAATAAATAAAATACAAACTATACTTTAATAAAATATTTATTCCCATTTTACAGTTGAAGTTCAATAAATTAAGACACTTGCTCAAGGCCCACACAGCTAGCCGTGGAGAAGCAGAACTCAAACCGAGGCTGGCCATACGCCTATGTCTGCACTTTAATATATCATATCACCTCTCTGGACACAGACAGTTACACTGAGAAAGACTGTCTAGCCCAGTTTATTTCAAATAAAAAGAAAATGGTAAAATACTCCTGTTTCATCTATTTTGCTTATTGAATAAAGAATAGATGACCCAGGGTGGTCTTCTCTGTTTTTCTGCTTGCCCTTTTCTTACTGTGAAGACCAGAAAGATACCAGGACCTAATCAGAAGGTGTATTCTTAGAAGTGGTGAGGGTTCGCACAGCTATGTAGTGACAACTTCCCTTCATGCCGGCCGCAACCCTTCCATCTACATAATCTGTCTTCGCGCACAGTTCATTTAACTCATGGACCTGCACGCTCTTAAATTCCAAAATTACTAAATCCAGATTTGAAGACTACGACTCAATCATTTAATAGAGAATAGAATAAAAAGCCACTTACTTTAAAAATGCATATATTTTCATCTTATATTTCTCATAGTCAAATATAACAAGTACATTTATTTTTCTCACAATGCCTAACAAAAAGAAATGCCCATTTCCTTAAAAATACCTAGGCTCCTTACTAAAATCATGCTTTAAGACCGTCAATATTTGTTAAGACTGAAGACAAATGCTCATGTTACCCAGGAGGGAGGCCCGACTCCCTGCTTCTGTTGTAACTCTGTGTCATGTTAGAGAGAAGGAACCGGCAGGGCTTCTAGGAAGGCGTGATGCCTCTG
Source organism: Tarsius wallacei (assembly GCA_963574415.1). NCBI lineage: Eukaryota > Metazoa > Chordata > Mammalia > Primates > Tarsiidae > Tarsius > Tarsius wallacei. The sequence goes on from CAUYQG010009207.1 coordinate 18,229, forward strand.
AATTCGGTTTAGAAGTTGCTGAGCTACAGGCTTGAATTCTGTTTCCCAGTGGAGTTTGTGATAGTTTCTTAGGTCTTGGTCAAAACAGCCATCCAGGGCCAGTCGTTCGTCTGTATCAGAAACATCAGAATTACAGCATCACTTGGAGTTGTAAACCTAATGAACAGAGTTTCTGATGACATGAGTTATACTCATTCTGGGTCATCTCTAATACCAGCGTCACACAGGACAGTATGAAGGAGAAGTTCCCTGCTCACTTCTATTCTTTACGAAGACAATATTTTAAAATAAGTATTTTTTAAAATTCTTTTTTATTTTTTCGAGTCAGAGTCTCACTCTGTTGTTCAGACTGGAGTGCAGTGGCACGCTCACAGCCACCGCAGCCTCGACCTGCTGGGCTCAGGTGATCCTTCTGCCTCAGCCTTCCAAGTAACTGGAACCACAGGTATGTACCACCACGCCCGACTGATTTTTTTTATTTATTGTAGAGATGAGGTCTTGCCATGTTGCTCAGGCTGGTCTCGGACCCATGGGCTCAGGCAATCCTCTCGCCTTTACCTCTCAAAGTGCTGGGATTACAGGCGTGAGTCAACGTGCCCAGCTAAATAAGTATATTTAGGCTGGCTGCAGTGGCTCACACCTATAATCCCAACACTTTGGAAGACTGAGGTAGGAAGATTGCTTGAGGCCAGGAATTCGAGACCAGCCTAGACAACATAGCAAGACTCTGTCGCTATTTTTTAAAATTAAAATTTAAGAAAATAAAATAAGTATATTTTAGTCTCTTAATTTAAATAGGCAATATTTTTTTCAAAAAAAAAATTCAGATTAAATTGAGCTCTTATTCCAACTAATCTATTAGTTTTGGTTTTTTGTTTGTTTGTTTGCTTGCTTGCTTTTTTGAATTGGAATCTTACTCCATCGCCCAGGCTGGAGTACAGTGGCATGCTCACGGCCACCCCAGCGTTGACCTGCTGGGCTCAGGCGATCCTTCCGCAACAGCCTTCCGAGCAGCCGGAACTAGAGGCGCATGCTACCATGCTACCCGGCTAATATTTTTCATTTATTGTAGAGATGAGGTCTTGGCAAGTTGCCCAAGCTGTTCTTGAACCCGTGGGCTCAGGCAATTCTCTCATCTCGGCCTCCCAAAGTGCTGAGATTATAGGCTTGAACCACGGAACCCGGCCTTTCTTAGTTTTTATGTGTAGATTTGCATCTAAAATCAGACCACAATTTCCCAGGATAAACAAAGTATTAATGGGTTTACTTCCTATTAG
>CAUYQG010009209.1:0-12309 GCA_963574415.1 Tarsius wallacei
AGAAAAGGAGAAAAAAGTCAAAGACCTAACAGTCTGCATGATTTCTATCCTGTTTGTGTACACTGAAATACATGTACATTTGAAAATTTTCTGGAGAAACTCACAAGAGCTTTCAGGAGTAAGATCAGGAGAGGATGATGAGGGAAACGTTCACTTTGCATTTTGTACTTTATTTTGCATTTGTGTACATTAGCATTTTTTCACTTTGGTATAGTGTTTGTGTATTAAAATGTATATGCCAATAAGGATTATAGGTGTAAGCCACCAGTCTGACTGCATTTCTTTTTCTAGAAACTACTTATTTACATTTTTTACTTATTTTTCAATTGGGTGATTATTATTACCTTGTTGATTTGTATTAATAGGAATTCTTTGCAAATTAGACTTTATTTTTTTGAGTTGGGGTTTCACTCTGTCACCTAGGCTAGAGTGCAGTGGCATGATCATGGTTCACCATAGTCGCAACCTCCTGGACTCAGGTGATCCTTTTTGTCTCAGCCTCTGAGTAGCTGGGACTACAGGTGTGCGCCACACCTAGCCAGTTTTTTTAACTTTTTTGTAGGGATGAGGTCTCACTATGTTGCTTACGCTGGGGAAAATTAGACTTTTGTTTGTCATATCTGTTGTTAGAAGTGTTCTTCTAAGTTTTGGTGGTCTTTTAATTTCACTAACATTTAAAAAATTCGTAAGCAATACATTTGACTACATAATAATTCTTTCCATTATGTGAAGTGAAATGGAAGCCAGACACAAAAGGATAAATACTGTGTGGGTCCATTTATGTGAAGTGCCTAGAACAGTCAAATTCATAGACAGAAAGTACAGTAGAGGTTACCAGGGGCCGTGGGGAGTGGAAAGCAGGGAACTATTGTCCAAAAGCTACAGAGTTTCGGTTTGGGAGGATAAGAATGTTCTGGAGCTGGATAGCAGTGATGGTTGCACAGCAGTGTGAATGTATCAAACTGTACACTTAAAATGGTTAACATAGTACATTTTATGTCATGTGTACTTCAGCACAATAAAAATTGAACCCTTTCAAGGATCCCAGGGTTTGTACCTGCTTAGACTTTCGCTACCTCCCCAAAGTCCTTTTATTCTTCTAGAGTGATTGTTGGCATGGGGTTGGTGGAAGGTGCAACTCTAGGACAAGCATTTGTGGTGAAGAGGCTTCTGTAGCAGTGAGGGGAGGAGGTGATGAGGACCTAACTTAGGTGATGACGCAGAAGGAACAGGTTCTTCTGACTGGGAAGGAGGGATGATGGGATTTGGCTTTCCATGGGACATATGCTTGATGTGTGGCAGGTGCTTGAATGTTTGTTGAATGAGGAGGTGTGAGGGAAGAGACAGTCAGCACAGAAATTTCTAACCTGGCAGCATGCACAGTAGTAACAATAGCATTAATCAGATTCACTGAAGAAAGATCAGGTGTGTGGGTAGAATAGGATGCACTTCATTTTGGATGTGCTAATATTTTTAGGTGCTGGTCAGTCATATGGGTGGGTTCCAGGAGGCAGCCAAAAGGCAGATCTGGTGTGGGCAAGAGTTAAAGGGGACACATTTGGTTTAGAACTTAGCCAGAAAAGGTGACTGCAGAAGCCATGGGATTGAAAGGAAGAGTAAAAGAGCATCAAGAGGCAATGGCTAGAACCTTAAATTTCAGACTATTTTTTTGAGGTGGGGTCTCACTCTGTTGCCCAGGCTGGTGTGCAGTGGCATGATCACAGTTCACCACAGCTTTGACCTCCTGGGCTCAGGCGATCCTCCCGCCTCAGTCTCCTGTGTAACTGGGACTACAGGCGTGTATCACCACACCAAGCTATTTTAAAATTTTAAAAAATTTTTTGTAGAGATGAAGTCTCACTATGTTGCCCAGGCTGGTCTCAAACTCCTGGACTTAAGAGATTCTCCCACCTCAGCCTCCCAGAGTGCTGGGATTACAGGTGTGAGCCACTGTGCCTGGCCCAAGAATTTCCGTTTTTAAGTGGGATGAAGAGAAAGCATAGTCAGAGAAGAACATAATGTGTACAGGAGATGGCACTTGGTATATGGGCCTGAAAGAAGAAGTTTGACAACGGTAGGTTGGCATGTGGGTGAGTGGGGGTAGTGTCAGAAGGGTTCCAAGCAGAAATAGCATGAAGAGAGAGGTAGTAGGAATGGACTCCCCCATCCAGCAGCCAAATGTTGAATGAATTTGTTGCAGAAGATCTGGAAGTTTCAGGGTTGAGTCAACATTGTCACAGTGGAAGTGGAGATAAAGACCAAGAAAAGGTCATTTCCTCCAGGGTTACTGTGACTATTGATATTTAGCCGCTTGGGTATTAAGAGTCAATAACCTTTGATCTACTTTGCTTAAGCTCCAGCCAAAGATATCTGGTAACCTCGGAGTGTGTCAGGTTTCTAAACAAAGTCAGTGGTCATCCACCCTGGCTTTAGATGGATGTGCCAGCCTCTTCTGTTGTGACACACATTTGTGCTATGTCCATACCAGGTGGTTTTCAGGTCTGCTTTTGTCATTACTTTCTTTGTTGTGCTTGCTTTTAATGTTCTTTCAAAATGAGAAATTGGATGAGATCATGTTTCTGGGGAAAGGAGATAACGGGCAGTGACGCGATTGTCCATGGTTGGAGTATTATACTGCAAACATAAGCCCTGAGTGGGTGGCAGGAAAACAGTTTATGCTGTTTGAGTTCTTTGTCCAAAGCCCCTACACTTGGTTTCAAAGATTCACAATTTGGTTGATATTAAAAAGAGTTTCAAAAATGACAAACAGCTTTTTAAACTTTCAGAGGCTAGGCATGGTAACTCATGCCTGTAATCCCAGCACTTTGAGAGGCCAAGGTGGGAAGATTGCCTGAGCCTTGGGGTTTGAGATCAGCCTGAGCAACATAGCAAGACTTCCGTCTCTACAAAAAATAAAAAAATTACCAGGGCATAGTGGCATGAGTCTGTAGTCCCAGCCACTCTGAAGGCTGGGGTGAAAGGATCAGCTGAGCCACGGAGGTCGAGGCTGTGGTGAGCCGTGATCGTGCCGCTGCACTCCAGCCTGGGTGAGAGTGAGACTGAAAAAAAAAAAAAAGTCTGAGTGCCATTTTTTCACCCTTCAGACTGGCAAAGAGTAAGAAACTTTGATAACTGTTGGGACAAGGGTGTAGGAACACAGGCACTCTATACTGCTGGTGGAGAGTTCATCACTACAACCTCTTTGAAAGGTAATTGGTGATATTTACCAACTATACTTATCCTCTGACACAGCAGTTCTGGACAAGATAATTCATGGCAGCATAACCTGTAGTGGCAAAAGATGGCAACAACCTAAAATGTTCATCAATAGAAACTGGTTAAATAATTATGACATATTTCCACCATGGAATACTTTAGTTATTCATACTTGTTTATGTACAAAGTAGCCCTGAAACTATATATTAGAAACCAGGAACTATGGTGGCTTCTGGGAAGAGACTGGGCTGGGAGGGACTTTTTACTTACATGTTAGACCTTATGAATGTATTACCTATCTCTACCCACCTGCCAGCTGAAACCCAAACACACCAAACCAAAAAAAACTTTGCTGCGGCAGAGGGTGCACTAATAGGTTTTAACACATGGGAAACTTGAGATCAATCCTAGCCAGAGTGGACTTATAGGAATTATTTAGAGAAAGTTAGAGTCGAAGACCATCTGATCTTTCCTGCCACAAGGGAAAAGTATGGGAGGGGTGGGAGCAGGAATGCACCAAGAGTCAGGAAGTCAAGACATTTGTTGGATAGATACTTTATTGAGGCTCACTTGTAGTAAAACATTCAGCTCCTCAACACATACATTTGTTCTGTTGGTTTTCTCCCCCCATGGAGATCACAGCATGATGCTCCAAGGCCTTCAGCCTCATCTATGTCAGTTTAGTTGATAGTTGCCTATTTGCTAGTTCTACTCATTAGAGGGAAGAGTCAAGAAAAATTTGTTCTTCACATCCCAAGTTAAGGGCTGCAGGATTGGTGACCCATTAGTGTAAAGTGCTTTTATGTTCAGTGCAAAAAGGGCAGATTCAGAAGGACAAGCAGACGCCAGGGAATGACGTTTCCTGGGATACGGGTGTGTCCTATGACTCAGGAAGGAAAAGCCAAACTTCAGCCTGAAGTGATCTAGTGATTTCCCTACAGTCTTTCTCCTCAAAGGCCTTTGAGGACCAAAACTTTTAATCTGACAGAAGTCCAAGCGTGCTGTTTATTATTTAAAAATGTGGGTCAAGGGGGATCCACAGGGTTTCTAAGCACCAGAGATGCCGCCTTCAGTTCTGAGGTTCTGCTTGTCTCGGCAGCAAAGGTGAGATCCGCAGGCCGAGCCCTAGCCAGTGAAGGCTCAGAGTCGCAGAGCTGTTCTTTGGCCTCCTCACTTGCAGATCCTGGTCACTGAGTGTGACAGACCCTTTCTCAAACACTGTCACATCTCAGGTGGGAAGCCAAGTCAGTGCACGTTAAAGAAGTACCTAGCCTAGTTTCCACCACATGGATGATCTAGTCACTGTCCCCTCGTTCTGCCTTGTCCACAGGCCCAGTTCTGAAGCCAGCCCTTGACTTCCTTTGTTAAAACAAAGACAAGAAGCACACTGCCCTCTCCAGGATCCTGGTGTCTGCGTCTCCATGTGGTGACCCTGAACGGAAGCAGGAGAGCAGAGGAAGTGGTTTCCTCACTAGTTCCAGAGGCACACACGGGACTGTAACCTCAACAGGTAAAGCCTAGCCATTCAGCCTGGGATCCTGGCTGCCATTCCTCTCCCCAAACCCTCAAGAGGGAGTTGTGATCTCTTGCCCCCCAGCTTTGCAGCAGGAACGTTCCTAAGAGCCAGCTCTGCTTGAGAGCAACCTCTCGCATCCCTGTTAGGATGGCGCATCTTTCTCTCCTTCTGGGAGATACGAAGGGGACCCTCCTGTTCCTGCCCATGCGTCAGCCTCTCAGACCTGATCACATGTGTGTGCACCCACAGCTTTTGGATGCCAGCACCTGAAAGCCCTTCTACGCAGTCTACCTTCCAAAGACTCACTGGAAATCCTTGTGCTTGGGAGGCAATACACCTGGAAAACAGTTATTCTATGGGTAGCACTTGCCCCAAAGCCATCTCTGAATTTTGGGAAAGGGAAAAAGGGGCAATCCTTTTGGTGTTGCTCTAGACTCCTCTGTAAAACCCCTCCAGTGAGAAGGTGCTACTACAGTCTGTCCACATGGGGAACTATACAAACAGGATGACCTGGGTCAAGAACCAAAATGCAGGGGAGGTTTTCAGAGTGGTGGGTCTAAAGTAAAGTGCCTCTTTTCATTTGTTCAGAAATGCTTGGGCGTAAACATGAGTGCATGGGGACACGGGCACATGTGCATACTAACACACTCACTCATTCTGAGGTAGAAAGCACTGGCCATCTCCAGACAAACACATATAGATTCCACAATTTTACAGAAACATGGCACTTATGTGAAAGGTCCTGTCCTTGCCTGAGAAGGCAAAGAAAGGTCTGATCCAGCTCTTTCCAGCCTTGGGCAGAGCCAGAGAATCCTGCTCTGCAGGAGGAGGCAGGTGAAGAGTATCACTGTCACTGCCATTGCCCAGTCCTCGGGCCACCCTTTCCTGGTCCCGCTGTGCAGTCTCACTTCCTGGAGCCTGAGCCATGGGCACCCCGGGGGTGGCTTGTCAGAAGCCACTGGGCGCAGATGTCTTGCACGACCGCATCTCCGCTGCTCTTGGCGGCCTGCTGCACCTGCTGGACCAGCATTGTGGCCCGAGAGTGCTCTTGCTTCACGGCGATCAGGTAGGCAGAACGCAGCTTGCAACACATCAGGTAGGCCTGGACCTGGCAGTCAGACATAAGAGACAGTGGGAAGGAACCCGTCACTGGTGGCTCAAGGGCACAGCTGGGTCGGAGAGCTCAGACAGATGAGTATCACCACTCACCTACCAACTAGTAACTGGGCCCTTGCTTTTTATAGTATTATCACCACTCTTTAAGTATTCTGGGCAAAAGGTATTACATGGTGCTATTTTATAGTGGAAGAAGTTATTACAAATAAGCTAAGAATTTAAAAAAGAAGGCAGGTGGGTAGCGGAGTCTGGCCTTTACCCACTGTCTCCGAGGCCCTCCCTCTAACTCTGTCAGGTGCCCCAGCTTCCTCCTAGCTTCAGAGCCCGCACTGCCACTGCCCACAGCTGTGATTTTATCACTATTTGGATGATTCCCAGATGGATGTCTGTCTCCTTAAGCTTCATGATGGCAAGAATAGTGACTGCTATTTCTCCCTTCTGTACTCCTGGTGCCTAGCACAGAGCTGGCAGGCAATGGGTGTTCAGAAAATACGCATTACATGAATGAACACACCATCATGCCTTCCCTGCTAATGGACACAGATCCTCCTTCTCTCCTTTTCTTTTTCTTGAGACAGTTTTAATTCTTTACTCATCACTATACTAGTGAGGATTTATTTTTCTGTTTTCAGCCTGCTGAATTTACAGGTTTTTTTGTTTTTGTCTTTTAGTCAGAGTCTCACTCTGGCCCAGGCTGGAGTGCAGTGGTATGACCACAAGCCGCTGCAGCCTCTACCTCCTGGGCTCAGGCGATCCTCCCAATGCAGGTTACTGAGTAGCTGGGACTACTGTGTGCCACTACACCAGGCTAACTTTTGTATTTTTTGCTAAGATGAGGTCTCACTATGTCGCTCAGGCTGGTCTCGAACTCCTGGACTCAAGTGATCCTCCCACTTTGGCTTCTCAAGGTGCTGGGATTACAGGCGTAAACTACCACGTCCAGCCTGAATTTTCTGTTTTTAACAGGAAATCTGGGGAGGAAAACACCTACAATAGGAGAAGGTCTAATTAAGGTATAACCCTGGCTAGATCTGACTTGACTTCTCTTGTTTGGATCAGAGGTGGCAGTTTTAGGTGGGTGTGTGTGTATCTCCCAGCTTGCCATCTCATGAAGCCTCAGCTTGGTGGAGACAAGCACCCTTTCATTCCCCAGCCCCAGTCTCGCCAGCACCCCCCAACTAGCCAGTGCTCTAGGATGCTGGGCAGCGAGGCCCTCAGGAGCACCACAGAGCCTCTGTGAACAGCTGCCTTCCTGTCACAACAGTCCCTGTGGGTGGGTGGCAAGGACTCTGCTTGCTTCATGCATCAGTGCTCCATCTGTTTTTTGTTTTGGTCATTGAAATCTTTCTTTCCTGTCTGAGCTCAATTACAGATAATCCCCTCCAGCTAGAAGGTGTTCTGAGGTCACTAGGTGACCTGGGTATCTACAAGCTGCCCTCGAAAGCTGGCTCTGCCCAGGTCTTCAACTCCACTTAGCACCTGTGTATGCTAAGTACACAGCACAAGCTGTCAGGTCAAATTCCTACCAGAGGCTGGGCGCAGTGGCTTACACCTATAATTCCAGCATTCCAGGAGTCCGAAGTGGGAGGACTGCTTCAGCCCAGGGGTTCAAGACCAGCTTGGGCAACATAGTGAGAACTCATCTTAACAAAAAATAACCAAAATTAGCCAGGTGTGGTGGCGTGCCTGTAGTCCCAGCTACTCTGGAGGATGAGATGGAAGAATTGCCTGAGCCCAGGAGGTTGAGGCCGCAGTGAGCTGTGACTGTGCCATGACTCCTGCCTGGGTGACAGAGTGAGATCCTGCCTCAAAAAAAAAAAAAAAAAAAAAAATTGCCACTAGTAGGACCAGGGCATTTTGCCAGAACATCTGGAATAGGAACTGAATGGAGCTGGGCTTTGGCAAGACACCGTGGCCTGAGACCATTTAAGTGCATCAGGACAGCTGTGGGAGGAAAAAACTCCAAGTACCAAGAACTGTCTAGATGTCAGTGCAAGACCTTCCCAGGAACAGAGCCTCTGTCTGGCTGAGTGGGAGGCTCCATGAAGGCGTGAAAAAGAACTACAGCCTGGGAATCAGGGGACCTGGGTGTCTGACCTGGCTGTTGGGGTCTCATTCTGGTTCTAGAAGACTAGTTCTCCACATTTCAGAGTGTCAGAATTTCATCCTAAGGATCTTATCAGGATGTCGTGGAAATAAATGAAGAGGTGTTTAGAACATGTCTTTCTTGACCCTGTGACTGAAAAATGCCTGGTAAATTCAGGGACCAGCACGCTGCCAGGGAGGTATGTAAAGAGTTCTTTGCCTGACACTGGTTTTCATCATGAGGGACTCAGCTGCCAGACCATTTTTCTGCTGATGGCCTGGGTGGCTCAGACTGGCATGGTATGCCTGTGCCTCTCCTGGTCTGGAGGCCTCCTGCAGATGGCAGGAGGACCCATCCAGGGGTTAGTCACAAGTGGGGGCAGCTGGGGATACTTCTATTCTGGCAGCACTCCTCGCAAGGGCAACGAAGCTAGGGCTTGCCAATTTCCAAAATGCCCCAGGGCACGGGCCCATTCTGAAGAATGAGACACTAGTGGACACTGTTGGTCAAAGGGCTGGGTGGGGCCCTTTGCCCTGCTGCTTACCCTGGGAACCTCACTCAGCTGGCCCACCTAAAGATGGATACGAGGGACTTTCCTAGGGCTCTTGGAGGGAAAACCTCAGTATAAAATGGAGACTCAAGAGCAGCCTCATACACATTTGTCCTCTACCCCATCCCAGACCATTTCCACCTCAGGATGACACGGATGCTGAGCTATGGGGTGTCTGGAGCTCTTGTGCAGAACCAGGAAGAAAGGTGACAAGGCAAGACCGAGGAGCAGTCCAGGGTCTGGAGATGATTCTGCTCACCTTGTTGTCATCATTGTGAATTGCCTGGATCAGGCACTCCAGTTCCTGTGCAGAACAGAAATACAACAGTTGTGAGAAAGAGAGAAGAGTCCGGCAGCCTATGAGCCAAGGTCTAACCCAGGCTCAGCCCAGCCATCCTGACTCCAGGATGCGAATGCCTGCAACTTTTCCTTTTTTTCAAGAGATGGGGTCTTGCTATGCTGCCCAGGCTGGAGTGCATTGGCTATTCACAGGTGAGATCCCACTACTGATCAGCATAAGAGTTTCAACCTACTTTGTATCTGTCCTGGGGTGACTGACCCTTCTTAGGCAACCTGGTGGTCCCTACTCCAGGGGTCACTATACTGATGCTGAACTTAGTGCAGACACCCGATTGGTACAGCACACTACAGCCCAGAACTCTGGGGCTCAAGCGATCCTCCTGCCTCAGCTTTCTAAGTAGCTGGGTCTAAAGGCACCACCACCATGCCTGGCTGACTCTTCTTTTTAAACTCAACTCCTGCTATAAAAGCAGGAAAGGAAATCTAACCATAACACTAAGCTTGGGGAGAAGAAACAGCTCCCAAGAGGCCAGTCCTTGGTCTTCACAAATGGATGTGGCTCTGGTCACCCCACAAAGCTGCCATAGAGAAACAATTTTGCAGGTAACATGATGCAAAGGCCACCTGCTTGCCCACCCTGACCTCCTCAAGAATTGCAGGGAGAAGCTCACTTTCACTGGTTCGCAGACTCTTCCAGGTGCAGACATTATTAAATGACGGGCTGTTGAGGGCCACCTTCTGAGTACAGAGGTTATCATTATACATTTTCTTTATGGGGAAGGGTTGATTAGAGTGAGGCCATTATTGCAGAGGGGTCAGAGAGATAAAGGGATCTTGTAGAGTTTCAGGCACATTGTGGGGAACAGAAAAAGAAAGACACTGAGCTAGATGGAGGAGCTGTGTGTGGGAGGCACACACCTGGGGTGGAATTCTCTTGAATGCCTCCAGGCAGTTGAGGAGGATGGTGTCCCCGTCACTTTTGGCTGCCACGCCTGACTCACTGACACACTTGAGCAGCTGTCGGATCTCGCTGTATTTCTCCTTCTCCACCAGCTGCCGGGCAGCTCTGCAGTAGGTCGCTGCAGCATCCAGCTGGAAGTCCTAGAACAGAGCATGGCATGATGGGTGGAGTGGGGACATCGACAGTGGGGAGGGAGGCCACGTTTTAAAAGCTCCCACCATGCTTGGTGCAGATAAGCCACATTGACGACAGTCACAATAGAAAACATGAATATAACAAATGAAAAACAAGTCTAAGCTCCTCTTTGGTGTTAGGCAGACATTTAGGAAGCACCTATAAAACTGTAGCCTTAATATCTAAAATGGCACATCTCACTTCTTTCTGAGGAAAAAAAAAAATATATATATATATATATATATACATATATATATATATTGTTTGAGTTGGAGTGCAGGAGTGCAGTGGCACAATCACAGTTCACCACAGCTTCGACCTCCTTGGCTCAGGCACTCCTTCCTCCTTAGCTTCCCATGTAGACAGGACTACAGGTTTGGGCTGCCACGCCCAGCTAGTTTTTCATTGCTTTTGTAGAGATGGAGTCTTGCTATATTGCCCAGGCTGGTCTTGAACTCCTGGGTCCAAGCAATCCTCCTGTCTTGGTCTCCCAAAGTGCTGGGATTATAGGCATGAACTACCATGTTTGGCCTGAAGATATTCTTATCAATTCCTAAGACTAGTTCATTTTCTCTCTCATGAGCCACCTTTCCCTTGGAAAATGGGTACTGGGGACTGGAATCTGCTGCCCTGGTCACCTGGTGCTCTGTGAACAGGCAGGTGCTTTTGTTCACAGAAACAGACCAACTCACCGAAAGACAGATTTGCTGAAAACTGCCAGATAACCCCCTTAAACCTGGTAGAGAATAACCCTTATGCCACGGAGCCTGAGTGGAGCTGCCCATCTGCCTGCTATCAGGGTCTCTGTGTGTGAAGACCCTACACTGAACATGACTGGTCATTGATGAAGCCGCTGACCTGAGACATGTACCATGTGTCCAGTGCCCTGCCTGTCTTGGGCGGCAGCAACCTACGCTGGCTCCCGGGGTGTCTGTATGGAACTGTGGGGTGGGGCTGGGGGAGTCTGGAGAGACTCTGACCCTTGTGGCTTCAGCGCTCTGCTCCAACCCCAGTGCCCAGCCTCACCTATGTCGTTTTGTCACAAGCAATAGAAAATGTACTCCTTGAGCCTGCTCCCAACCACACAGAGGATAGAGGGACAGGCCTTGGGGCCAGTGGGGAGCCTTGGGCACTCCCTCCAGCCATGCTCCCCTGGTATGCAAGTGGTGTTCAGTAGGGAAATTGCTGTGGGGAATTGTCCTAGACTTGGCTTCCGGCATTCATTTGCTAGCTTGTGAGGAATTTGTCATTGGTTGCTTTGCTTTTGGCAGAGTGGCTTGGAGTCTTGAATCTGACCCAGTTCTATAATAGCCACCTCTTTGATTTCATCCCTAATGTACATGTAAATCTGCTTTTCTTGGGATAAGAATTTTCTAAAGAATAATCTCTCCCGGAACTGTGGTCAGGTGCTGACTGCCCTTGGTATAATCTTGAGTAATCCAAGTCATACCTGCAGAACACGGAATGCAATTCCAAAGCCATCTTCTACATTTTTACCTCCCAGCATGACCTGAAAACAAGAGGAACACGTGCTTAAAGAAGCAATAATTACTAGAGTAGCCCCTCAATCAGGAACGGGGCCCCCATGTATTCAATTATCCAACAAATACTTGTTGAGACTCAGCTAAGTGCCAGGCACTAGGGATACAAGAGTGATCAGAACGGACTTGTCCCAGGCTGCTGTGGCTCCCATTCTAATGGGAGGGCAGCTGTTAAGCAAACAACTGAAATAACAAGTAGACAATTACAGTTGGGATAAGTGTTCTGACAGACAAGAATAGTCTGCCTGAGGTCTGAAACACTGCACATACCTTGCAGGCAACGTCCATTTTCATGTGGTTGTTTCCAAACAGGGTCGGCAGAGGCAAAGTGGTGATCTGAGAGGTCCCAGCACTTTCACACCGATGTAAGAATCTGGTCACTTCCATCTGCAGCTGCAGTGTGTTCATGTGCCTACAGGGACAGGACATGCACAGTCTAGCCTCAGGAGGGGCCTCAGGAGAAAGCGGACTGGGACTGAGACACTGAGAAATCAGAATAAAATGGCACCAGAAAACGCAAACGAGGGCTGTTACACTCGCATCTGTAATCCCAGCACTTTGGGAGGCCAAGGTGGGAGAATGGCTTGAGCCCAGAAATTCGAGACAAGCCTGGGCAACACAGTGAGATCTTATCTCTCAAAAATAAAAAAAAAAATTAGCCAGTAGTGGTGGTGCACGCCTCCCAGTTACTTGGGAGGCTGAGATGGGAGGACTATTTGAGCCCAGGAGGTCAAGGCTACAGTGAGCCAGAATCGAGCCACTGCACCTCAGCAGGAAGACTCTGAGTCAAAGAAAAAAAAAAAAGGCAAAAGAAAAGATGTGTAGCTGGGCTCGGTGGCTCAGCCTGTA
>CAUYQG010009214.1:0-10442 GCA_963574415.1 Tarsius wallacei
CCAGCTATTTTTTAAATTTATTGTAGAGATGAGGTCTCACCAAGTTGCCCAGGCTGGTCTTGAACCCGAGGGCTCAGGCAATCCTCTCACCTCAGCCTCCCAAAGTGCTGGGATTATAGACGTGAGCCACTGCCCTCAGGGTCTCCCAAAGTGCTGGGAGTATAGGTGTAAACCACTGCTCTCAGCCCAAGATATAGTTATTCAAGAGAAACATGTCTGTGTTTAGGGTACCTCAAATACTCAAAAGGTCCCTTAGCCCAACTGATTAAGATTATCTTGGTTAGATGAAAGAGAATTGCCAGCGTAGTGGCTCACGCCTATAATCCCAGCACTTTGGGAGGCTGAGGTGAGAGGATTGCCTGAGCCCTCGGGTTCAAGACCAGCCTGGGCAACTTGGTGAGACCTCATCTCTACAATAAATTTAAAAAATAGCTGGGCGTGGTGGCATGTGCCTGTAGTTCCAGTTTCTTGGAAGGTTGAGGTGGAAGGATTGCCTGAACCCAGCAGGTCGAGGATGCAGTGGCTGGGAACATGCCACTGTCTTCCAGCCTGGGTGAAAGAGTGAGACTCCAACTCAAAAAAATAAAATAAAACTATATCTCTATTCTTATACTTGTACCCATACAGAAACCAATGGTGTCACTACACCAGGGATGATCTGCCTCTTATACAGTGGATGTGCTTTTCACAGGCTTCTAAAATACTTTTGGAATCTTGCAAAATAATATATTACATAAAATATTTCATTACATTTTTTATAATTAAAATTTCGATTATCAGTAAGATTGCCACCAAGAAGATCCAGTACAAATTTCCTTCCTCTGTGTAACCACATCAAGGTAAATGCTTTGAATGGCAAAGCTGCTAGAAGAGTGCTAGTTCATTCTGAACTGCTTACCCGAAAAGCTATTGGAAAGCCTCAGCCACACTTTAATTATCAAAGTAGAGCTATCGTTGATCACTGCAGGACTTGGGTAACTTGAGACCAAGAAAAAAGGAATCACTCATTAAGAAGTGTGAGAAATGTCTTAGGGTTGATTTTGTTTAAATGCCAATGTGAATTGATCATTAGCATTTGCGAGAGCTGTGCAAATAACACCACCTAAGGGGCTAAACCAACACGGAATTGTTCCAGAGCAATTAATTCACTTCCAAGCTTTTTGTATTAACACCACCTTATTTCCCTAGTGTAGATAGACAATTTGTTTTAAAAATCAACCAAAAACTGTGATATTCTGCCAACAAGATTACAGGGGTGAAAGAACAACCCCCTAGTCAAATGCAAATTGTAGTCATATTAGTATGTTAATGAGCTAAGTGATAAACTGTGGGTCAGATTTCCCTTTCTTCAGCTTAAATAGCACTTGAAAAGGGCTTATTTCTAAATGTTTAGGGAATCTAGGAGCGGCTGCATTAAGGTTTATTATGTGAACATTATCTGTTCAGCAATATGAAAAATTAGTAGACAGGACTAAACTAAAATGACACTATTCTTCCTAATGATTTACAAGCTATCAAGAAACATAGCTTAAAGGAAACATTTAACTGTTCTAAATGTGGAGTTAAGTCTCTTTGAAATTTCCTATATTGCAATTTTTAAATTTGACATCTGTTTTGTCTAGTTGAAGGAAATTTAAGGAGAAACCAAAGGGGAAATGGAAGTAAATAACATGTTCAGGGATGTTGATTTCTTTCTTTCTTTTTAATTTTTGTGTACGTGTTTTTGTTTTTGTTTTGTTTTGTTTTTGAATCTCACTCTGTCGCCCAGGCTGAAGTGCAGCGATCACGGCTGCCGGAGCCTCAACCTGCTGGGCTCAAGTGATCCTTCCGCTTCAGCCTCCTGAGTAGCTGGGACCACAGACCCAAGCCCCCAAGCCTGGCTAATGTTTTGATTTTTTGTAGAGAGGAGGTCTCACCAAGTTGCCCAGGCTGGTCTTGAAACCCTGGGCTCAGGTCATCCTCTTGCCTCCGTCTCCCAAAGTGCTGGGGTTACAGGCATGAGCCACTGCTCTCGACTAATTTCTCTTTCTTGACCACTTATCAAAGAAGCCTTTCCTTACTGAACCTACCCCCATCACCTGATCACACCCTCAAAATCAGCTTTGTGTTTTTATAAAATCTTCCATATTCACTAGCTTTTGTGCGCTCATGTTTATTTTGTAAGGACCTTAACATTCGGGAGCAGGTATTGTTGGATTTCGCACCCAACTCAGTTTCTTCCCGGCTGGTCAGGCTCTGGAAAGCCTGAAGACAGAAGGCAGCCAGGAGGTGCAGTGGAGAGAACCTGCAAATGGGGTCATGTAGGACCCTCCCTCCCTTTTTGTTTGTCTGTGTCCACCTCTATCCTTGCTGCCATTTGTACAAACTTCGTAACCATGGGCAAATTTTCTGAACTCACTGGTCTTCAACTTTGACATTTGTAAAAGGGGATGATATAGCTTTAGGCCTAAGGCTTTGATCTCATCCTTGGCTGTACAATGAAATTACCTGGGGAACTTTTTAAAAATACTGATTTCTATCAAACCAAATTGGGGCTTATTTGCAGCTAAGCCAAACGCTAACATCCACCTAGCAGCAAAGAAAGTGAGGTATTGGCCAGGCTCAGTGGCTCAGCCTGTAATTCCAGCACTTTGAGAGGCCGGGGCGAGTGGATTGCCTGAGCCCATGGGTTCAAGACCAGCTCGGGCAACTTGGCGAGACCTCATCTCTACAATAAATCAATAATTAGCTGGGCATGGTAGAGTGTGCCTATAATTCCGGCTACTTGGAAGGCTGAGGCAGAAGGATCGCTGGAGCCCAGCAAGTCGACCCTGGCGTGGCCGTGCGTGTGCCACGGCACTCCAGCCGGGGCGACAGTGCCTTCAAATAAAAAAAAAAAAAAAAAAAAATGAAAGTGAGGCATTTATTGCAGGGCTCCAAGCAAGAAGAATCGGGCGGAGTATGCTTAAGACCCAAACTCCTAGATAGTTTACAGGGAAGGGTTTTTAAAGATGGGGAGGCAGAGATTACAGGCAAAGTCATAAATCAATACATGGGTTTATACATTGGTTTAATGTATAGATGTATAAAAAGGTGGGACAGGTTGAAGGGGGAAGGGATGCATAGGTCATATTTTTAAAATTCAAAGAATTTTTTTATTTAAAAAAAATGTATAGAGATGAGGTCTCACTATGTTGCTTAGGCTAGTCTCAAACTGCTGTACTCAAGCAATCCTCTGGCCTAGACTTCCCAAAGTGCTGGGATTACAGGCGTGATCCAGCACCTGGTTGCAAAAAATCTTTGATTTGTGATTGGTTAAGGAGATAAAGCTTTGTCCAAAGATTTGAGATCAGTAGAAAAGAATGTTAGCACTGGCTCAAGGGTGTGACCTCCTCCAGGCTCCTCAGGAAGAAATTTAGAAAAAAGAATGGTGGTCAGAGTTCAGTCCTCTGTTCTGCCTTATCTGAGATCTTCATGCCAGTGAATCTGTTTGTTGGGAGTCTAGGTTTCTAAGTAACAATCGGAGACATATGTTAAGATGTTTTCTTTAGTTTCTATAGGGAACAAAACATCTCCTGACTCTAACATCCTTGGTTATTGTTTTAGGCTAAGATTACCTTCTTGCTTATCAAGTTGCTCATTTACTTCTCAGGGGTAGCTAGGTACCTGGAATTTACCTTGAAGGAACTCAAGACTTGTCCTTATTTCCATGCTTGAAGAGGGTGCCTAGCAGGCCCCTATGAGAGGTCCCTACTCCATCTCATGATGACTGGGTCCCATTCAGAGCTTCTAATAATCAGGGTGGTTGTTGCCAGGGCATGGAGAGTTTTAACGCTCCCCAGATGATTGCAATGTGCAGCTGCGGTTAAGAACCAGTGTTCTCTTTCTTTTTTTTTGTTTCTTGTTTTATGAGTAGGAGTCTCACTCTGTCACCGAGGCTGGAATGCGGTGGCACGCTCACGAATACCGTAGCCTCAGCCTGCTGGGCTCAGGTAATCCTTTCACCTCAGCCTTCCAATAGCGCGAACCACAGGCACCTGCCACCACGCCCGGCTAATTTTTTGATTTATTGTAAAGATGGGGGTCTCATCAAGTTGCCCAGGCTGGTCTTGAACCCCTTGACTCAGACAATCTTCTCACCTCGGCCTACCAAAGTGCTGGGATTACAGGTGTGAGTCATCGCACTCAACTAGAACCAGTGTTCTAGGGGGTGTTATGAGAGTTAAATAAAACAGATGGGAATAGGCTGGGCATGATGGCTCACGCCTATAATCCCAGCACTTTGGGAGGCTGAGGTGAGAGGATTGCCTGAGCCCGTGGGTTCAAGACCAGCCTGCGCAACTTGGTGAGACCTCATCTCTACAACAAATCAAAATTAGCTGGGCATGGTGGCATGTGCCTGTAGTTCCAGCTACTTGGAAGGCTGAGGTGGAAGGATCACCTGAGCCCAGCAGGTCGAGGTTGTGGTGGCAGTGAGCATGTCACTGCACTCCAGCCTGGGTGACAGAGTGAGATCTTGACTCAAAAAATAAAATAAAAGTTACAAGACACAGTACAAAGAATTTTCATACACCTTTCACCCAGCTTTGCCAATCACTAACAATTAACCACATTTGCTATATCACTTCTCTACTCTATATATACATATAACTTTTTTCCTGAACTAGTTGAGAGGGTAGTTATGAAAACATGCTCCATGCTCCTGAATAGCATATACTTACAAAAAGCAAAGACATAACGACAGAGCAATTGTTTGGAAAATTTAACTTTGATACAATACTATTACTAATCTACAGTCCATATGTAATTATTTACAACTTTCCTAATGATGTCCTTATGGCATTTCCCCCATGCCTCCATTTAGGATCTAATCCAGAATCATGCATAGTAGTTGGCTGTCATGCCATTTTATTTTTTATTTTATTTTGCTTTACATTTCCTTTCTTTCTTTCTTTTTTTTTTTTTTTTTTGAGTTGGAGTCTCACTCTGGAGTACAGTGGCATGCTCATGGCCACCGCAACCTTGACCTGCTGGGCTCAGGCGATCTTTCTGCTTCAGCCTTCCAAGTAGCTGGGATCACAGGCACACACCACCACACCTGGCTAATTTTTTTTATTTATTGTAGAGATGAGGTTTCACCAAGTTGCTCAGGCTGGTCTCGAACCTTTGGGCTCAGGCAATCCTCTCACCTTGGCCTCCCAAGTGCTAGAATAATAGGCATGAACCACCGTGCCTGGCATTTATTTATTTATTTATTTATTTTATTATTTTATACAGGGTTTCACTCTGTCACCCAGGCTGGAGTGTAGTGGCATGATCACCCTCACCACAACCTTGAACTCCTGGGCTCAAAGGATCCTCTTGCTTCAGCTGTCCATGTGGCTGAGACTACAGGCATGCACCACCATACTCAGCTAATTGTTTTAATTTTTGTAGAGACAGGATCTTACTTTGTTGCCCAGGCTGGTCTCGAGTTCCTGGGCTCAAACAATTCTCCTGCCTTGGCATCCCAAAGCACTGGGATGACAGGTGTGAGTCACCACACCCAGCCTAGTTTATTTTAATCTAGAATAATTCCTCTCTCTTTCATAACACTGATATTCTTTAAAAGTACAGGTCACTTGTTTTCTATCCCAGGACATCTTTTTTGATAAGTGTATAATTTAATGATTTAAAAAATAAAGTGAGAGGTGTGCAACCATCACTACAATACAGTTTTAGAACATACCCATCACCCCCAAATATTCCCTTTTCCCCATTCCCACCCACAGCCCTAAACCATCACTGATCTACTTTCTGACTCTACTGTTTTATCTTTTTCAGAATGTTAAATAAGTGGAATCACACAGTCTGTGATCTTTTATGTCTGGCTTCTTTTACTTAGCCTAATGTTTTTCAGGTTCAACCATTTGTAGCATATCTCTGTAGTTCATTTTATTACTGAATGATATTCCATTGTGTGAGTAAACCATATTGATGGGCAGCTTCTGAGATAGCCCTCCAGTGATCCCTACTTGCTGGTATTCATGCCCTTGTATAATTCCCTCCCATTGAGTGTGGGCTGGACCTAGTGCATTGCTCCTAATGAACAGAATATGGCAGAAGACATGAAATGTCACTTCTGAGACCAGGTTATGCAGTAACTATGACTTCCATTTTGGGAGCTCTCATTCTCTCTCACTTTCTCAAATCCTTTACTTTGAACTGCTATGTTGTGAGCAACCCTATGGAGAGGTCCACATGGCAAGAAACTGATTTTTCTGGCCAGTGAGAACTTGAGGCCTGCTAACGCCATGGAAGTGAGCATGGAATCAGATACCCCTTCTCTGCAGTAAAGTCTTCAGATGAGACTGCAGCTCTGGCCAACACCTTGATGACAACCTCAGGAGAGATTGATCCAGAATTACACAGGTAAGCAAGGCCCAATTCCTGTTGCTTTTAGCTACTACATTTTGAGGTGTTTTAACCATAGCAATAGATAACTAATATATACCACATTTTGTTGATCCATTCTCCAGTTGGTGGACATTTCAATTGTTTCTGGGTTTTGGCTCTTGTGAATAATTTTGCTATGAACATTCACACACATGTCTAAAAGGATTTTTTTTAAATGGCACCAAGCTCACATGGCTTGTACTTGTCCCAGAGTTGCAAGTACAACTTTGGCAGTTTTTTAAAAAACTTTTTTGCTTGTTGGAAGCACTTTTTTAACCTGTCAAATAAAATTGTACAGTCTACTAACCCTTTAGCAATGTATTAAATCAGAACAAAATATGTTAGAAAGTAAATTGACTAAAACGTAAAAGCCACTCTGGTCCAATCTCTACAGAGCACTACTTCTTCTTTTTTTTTTTTTTTCGAGCTTCCTCTCCCTATCTGCCACTATTTCTTTTTTTCCCAGTTGGAGTTTCACTCTGTCATCCAGGCTGGAGTGCAGTGGCACACTCATGGCCACCACAGCCTCCACCTGCTGGGTTCTGGCAATCCTTCCACCTCAGCCTTCCAAGTAGCCGGAACTACAGGTGTGTGCTACCATGCCTGGCTAATATTATTTTATTTTATTGTAGAGACGAGGTTTTGCCAAGTTGCCCAGGATAATCTCAAACCCGTGGGCTCAGGCAAGCCACTTGCCTCGGCCTCCCAAAGTGTTGGGATTACAGGCTGAGCCACCAAGCCCGCCTGATAGTCAAGTTATTCATGTTTCCGGAGATTAAAATATAATTTGGGGACAGCAGTGGCTATTGGCTTAGTTAGGTGTAGAGGGTAGTTTTGTCCCCTGGAGGAATTAGGGTTATATTTTCTTTTGCCACTTCCCTTCTCTCCAAAGCATCTACATCTCTTAGAAGGAACATTTTTAATCTACTACACTTGCACAGTAGTCCTGCATTTCTTTAATTCTTAACTGAGGCTATAGTTACCATAACACATATCTTTGTTTTCTGCTGCGATAGCACAGTAATACAGACTGAGCAATTTATAAAGAACAGAAACTTATTTCTCATAGTTCTGTTGGCATCTGGTCTGGGGAGGTACTTATTGGTATGTCCTCACCTGGTAGGAGGATAATCTAAGCAAAACCCAGTATGAAGCCTCTTTTATTTTATTTATTTATTTTTTGAGTTGGAGTCTCACTCTGTTGCACAGGCTGGAGTACAGTGGCACACTCACAGTCACCTTGGCATTGACCTGTGGGGCTGAGGCAATCCTTCCACCTTAGTCTTCCAAGTAGCTGGAACTACAGGTGTGTGCTACCACACCCGGCTAATTTTTTGATATATTGTAGAAACGAGGTCTCATCAAGTTGCCCAGGCTGGTCTTGAACCCACAGGCTCAGACAATCCTCTTGCCTCTGCCTCCCAAAGTACTGGGATTACAAGCATGAGCCAACATGCCTGGCAGCAACATGTATTTAGAATTTTCCTTGCGTAACCAAGACATGGACCATTTTATAATAGTTAGTACCTAATAAACCTTTTCCATGTACCAGGCACTATTCTTAACCCTTCATATTACGTTTTATGTAACCTTTGCAACCATCTTAATTATCACAACTCCTTGAAATAGGTACTCGTCACAGGGTGGGACTTTTGCACAATTCTAGGGGATGACTTTCCACCATGCGACCTTTCCACAATGTGCCCTGTAAACTTTCCACTTTACAAATGAAGAGGTATAGAAAAGTTAAGTATTTGCCCAAACTTACCCAAACTGTAAGTGACAGAGCTAAGAGTTGCATCTAGGACATCTGGCTTTTAACCAGTGCACTCTTCTGTGGAATCTTAATGTTTGACTGAAACAAAAAAGGTCACGTTAGATATGAATCTTAGACGATTGTTTCCAGAGTATTGTTTCTCAAGGAGTGGTCCATGGACCAGGAAAATCAGCATCACTTAGGACCTTGCTAGAAATTTGAACTAACATGACCCAGCCCCATCCCAGATGTACCGAATCAGAAACTCTGGGGGATGGGACCAAATAATCTGTGTTTAACAAAGAGTTCAAAAAGAATTTTATTTTTACTTTTTTGAGTTGAGATCTCACTCTGTTACCCAGGCTGGAGTGCAGTGGCATGATCAAAGCTCACTACAGCTTCAACCTCCTGAACTCTAGTGATCCTTCTACCTCAGCCTCTCAAGTAGCTGGGACTAGAGGTGTGTGCCACTATGCCCAGCTAATTTCTGATTTTTGGTGAAGACAAAGTCTTGCTATGTTACTCAGCCTGGTCTCGAACTCCTGGGCTCAAGCAATCCTCCTGCCTCTGCCTCCCAAAGTGCTGGGATTACAGGCATGAGCCACTATGCCCATGCGAGAAAAAAAATTTTTTTAAACTTTTTTCTTTGTTTTAGAGCAAGTTTTCTGTTCAGATTAGTTTAAGTGTTGATTATACCCTTGATCGGTACCTTAAGAACACTGATCTAAGAGAATTTGAGGGAAAGGGAAACGTGAAAACAGGGCAGTCACACTCTGGGGCTCACCTATAAAAATGATCCACCTACCTACTCCTTAGGTTTCTGTGTCCCTTCTTGCAAATGTTCAAGTTGATTGGTTTACCAGTATGGTGGGGTACATCTCCCTGGGCCAGTCAACTGTTCCTGCACTACTTACTTGTCTGAATCTGGGAGAAGGAAGGGGTCCCACGGTGCAGTGAACCCAAAAGTGCTCAGTTGTGATGGCAACGGGAGTCAGGATCTTTTGGAATATAGGACAGCCAGTGCAGTGACTCACGCCTATAATCCCAGCACTTTGGGAGGCTGAGGCAAGAGGACTGCCTGAGCCCCTGGGTTCAAGACCAGCCTGGGCAACATGGTGAGCCCTCATCTCTACAATAAATCAAAAATTTGCTGGGCATGGTGGCACATGCCTGTGGTTCCAGCTACTTGGAAGGCTGAGATGGAAGGATCACTTGAGCCCAGCAGGTTGAGGCTGCAGTGGCCGTGAGCAGCGTGCCACTGAGCTCCAGCCTGAGTGACAGAGTGAGACTCCAACTCAAAAATAAATATATATAGGATAGATGAAATTAATGCATCTCTAATACATAATTTATGTTTAAAATGGAGTAATAGTAGACAGACAAGAACGTGCTTCATTTCACCACATATATGTTATTTAACACACAGCATTTGAGTTTCTAACTTTGTTTGGGAAAGGAAGAGGACATAGGTCTGGCCAGACAGGAAAAGCCCAGTGCAGCACAGCAATTGATGAGGTATTCACTATGTTTCTCTATTAAATGGCAACACAGACACTCAAGAAAGTTTCAGTAAATAAACAGGATAAATTGTTTCATTCACCTAATAAACTGAATTAAGATTGATATTTTTTCTTTTAGGACTTTGAAGGTATATTTTAAAATAATGTGAGCCAGACACAGTGGCTCACACCAGTAATTCCAGCACTTTGGAAGGCAAGAGGATTGTCTGAGTCCAGGGATCCAAGTTCAGCCTGGGCAACATGGCGAGACTTCATCTCTATAATAAATCAAAAAATTAGTCGGGCATGGTGGCACGCGCCTGTGGTTCCAGTTACTTGGAAGGCTGAGTCAGAAGGATTGCCTGAGCCCAGCAGGTCAAAGTTGTGGTGGCCATGAGCAGCATGCCACTGCACTCCAGCCTGGGCAACAAAGTGAGACTCCAAGCCGGGCTCGGTGGCTCAGCCTGTAATCCTGCACTTTGGGAGGCTGAGGTGAGTGGATTGCCTGAGCCCATGGGTTTGAGACCCACCTGCGCAACTTGGCGAGACCTCATCTCTACAATAAATCAAAAAAGTAGCCGGGTGTGGTAGCGCACGCCTGTAATTCCAGCTACTTGGAAGGCTGAGGCGGAAGGATCGCCAGAGCCCAGCAGGTCGAGGCTGCGGTGGCCGGGATCGGCCACTGTACTCCAGTCTGGGTGACAGAGTGAGACTCCAACTCAACAAAAAACAAAAAACAAAAAACAAAGTGAGACTCCAACTCAAAAAATATA
>CAUYQG010009215.1:0-14439 GCA_963574415.1 Tarsius wallacei
CTGGAGTGCAGTGGCCGCTCCCGGCCACCGCAGCCTCGACCTGCTGGGCTCCGGCGATCCTTCCGCCTCCGCCTTCCAAGTAGCTGGAACTACAGGCGCGTGCTACCACGCCCGGCTAATTTTTTGATTTATTGTAGAGATGAGGTCTCGCCTGCCCAGGCGGGTCTCGAACCCGCGGGCTCAGGCAATCCACTCACCTCAGCCTCCCAAGGCGCAGGATTACAGGCTGAGCCACCGAGCCCGGCTTGAAATAGTTTATTTACATATAATAGTGAACATTATGATAACACCTAATCTTGGTAAGAATTTGAAGCACTGATTGTGATTATGTGAATTGTTAAAACCACCTTGAAAAATTATGTGAACTGAAACATGTATGTCTTCATAACCCAGCATATCCACTCTCAGATGTGTACCAGAGAAACTGCTGTGTATGTGTACCATGAAGCCTATACAATTTTGTTCTTAGCGATGTTTTTCTAAATAACAAAAAAGTAGAACCACCCAAGCATCCTTAAACAGAGAATAGATGGGCAAATAGTAGTGTTGTTATCTTGACTCTGCCACTTAGCAACTTTTATTTTGGGCAAGTTACTTAATCCCTTTGAGTTTTATTTTCTTTATATGGAGTAGGGAGATAATAATACTAACCACCGCAAAGGATTATTGTGGGGATTGAATAAGTTAACCCATGTAAAGTTCCTGGGAGAATGTCTGATTGTGTGATATATTTTAGTTGTCATTGCTACACACAGGTGAAAATGACTGAGCTATTTCTTATACATGTCAATATGAATGGATTTCACTGAGAGAAAATGAGCAAGTCTCAGAATATCTCACATAGCATGATATTACTGTAAGTCACATAAAGCTCAAAAACATCTGTAGTGAAATATTGTTTAGGGAGAATACTTATGTGGTAAAACTAAAGAAGATTAAGAAAATGAAAAAAAACGATTTCAAGGTAGTATTTACCTGCTGGGAATTCAAGTAGTGAAGGTGGAGAATGTTAGCATGGAGAAACACAGAAGAGTTATTATTTGTTTTGGTTATAGTCACTTTTAACTTGGATGACAAGTGCATGCATTTATTTTATTATTTTTATATTATGCATATAGTCATATAATTATACATATTTATACATGGTCATGTATAATATTTATACTTAGTCATGTATATATATACAATGTATATTTTGTATATACAAATATATACAATATATATACAATAAATATTTTATTGATGTACTTATATTTTATATTATATATAAAATAGTTTGTTAAAAAACCCATAATTCCTCTGGTTCTGCCCCAGCTCCCCAGAACTATAATAATAGTTTGGTGTGCATCTTTTCTGGTATTTTCAGAATATATATATTTATATAATCTATCCATTCTTTTATCAATTAAACAAGTGGGATTATGCATACTGACTCCTGTGTATCTAGGTTTTCATTTGACAATATCTTGAGTACTATAAATATTTTAATAGCTGCATATAATTCTATTATACATCATAATTACTTAACCAGTTCCCTGCTGATAGAGCCATACAATATTTTCTTACTTGTTTTCTTTTTTGTTGTTAAAATTAGTGCTACTGTATGTCTATATGTACAATTTCTCAAAGTAGATTTGCTGGGTCAAAAGTTAAAGATTTTTTTCCCACTGGCATTGTCAAATTGCATTCTCACCAGCAATACTAAAAGTATTTTCATTTCTCCACACCCTTAACAGCATTGAGTATTATTACCTATTTTTTACATCTTTCCCAGTTAGTATATAATAATAGCATTTTATTTGTATATCTTTAATTGTATGGTGTTCTGCATGTTTTCTTATATCTTTTGCTCATTTCTTTTTAGGAAATAAAATTGGACTTTATCTTTTAAGTCTGTGTGTTTCCAGAGAAGAGAAGGTGGACTATATAAATTATGTATGTTATGAAAGAGTTCCTTAGGCAATACTGATTCTCTTTCCTGTCTTCTCCAGTGTGTGTCCAGTCTCCCAACAAAGCTTTTGTCTTCGGAAATGTTAGATGGATTTTTAATAGAAAAATCAACAGATTTGCTTGAAGAGTAATAGGACAAAGGCTGGAAACAAAGAGTATCAGTTAGAAACCTACTGAAGTGTAAGACAGGCAAAAAAAGATGCTTGCATTAAGACAGTGAATAGTAGATGTTGAGAAGAGAAAATGCATTTGAAAGGTACTCAGAAAATTAGCTTGTTTAGAAAATTATTTCATTGGCATACAGAGATATTCTACATTAATCCAGAGGGGTTTATGTAAGGGTGTGGTATGTCTCAGTTCATTATTTCAGATGAAGAAGGAAAAAAATGTCTAAGCTAAAAAGTGGCTGATTTACTTATAGAATATATTTGTATTGTATTTTAAAACATTAGGATTCGTGTGTGGTGGCACATGCTTTTAGTACCATTTTAGGACTTTTTTTCCCCTTTGGTAGATTCAAGAATTGGTCACAATGTTTGAACGTTTCAAAAGCTTTTGATACATTGTATTAAAATTGATTTTCAGAAATAATTCTGGATTTGTGTATAGAATTAGCAATGAATGAGAATGCCTGTTTTCTTTACCACCACTCTTTTAAAAAACTTTTGTCAATTTGATTTGCATCTAAATTTTTAGTTTGCTGAAAGAAGTATAATTAAATAATAGAAAAATCGTTTTTTCTAGTTTATTATTCTCTAAAATGTTAATTTGATTGTCATTACTCATGAATAACAAGTGCCTAATAGTAGATTTATACTCTGCATTTTCAGTGTTCTGTTTTATATTCTGTTTACCATATCAATACCTGAACAATGCTTTAGTTATTGTATTAGCTGAGACCCATTTAGGTATGTAGTTATGAATTCACTATGTAATATGACCATTCCTTGTTAATAGGCTAATTCCAACTATTTTGGTAAACATTTTAAAATCATTTGTCACCCTAATGTTCCATTTTTATTTAATAATGAAACAACACACACTTTGGATATTTTCCTTTAAAAAATAAATGTATTCATTTTTATTCAAAGTAAAATGTGTTAGTGCTTATAGAATACATGTTTTAAAAAAGAAACCCCAAGTCTGTATGGTGTAACACTAGGTTTGTTTAGATACGGGTTTTTTTTTAAGTCAGCTTTTTTTAATTGATAATTTTTAAATGACTTCTCAATAATTCAGCAAGAGACAACCTAATTCAAAAAAATTATCACCACTGAAAGCATAGTTACAGTTGCCATTGATACTACTACTACGGTTTTTGCTTGTTTATAGGTTTTGTTCTCTTGAGTATCCCAACTAACCTTGAGATTGTCAATACAGATATTATACCCAAGTTATAATTTTTGGCCGGGCTTGGTGGCTCAGCCTGTAATCCCAACACTTTGGGAGGCTGAGGCAAGTAGATTGTTGAGCCCGCAAGTTCGAGACCAGCCCGGGCAACTAGGCGAGGCCTCATCTCTGCAAAAATCACAAAAATTAGCCAGGCATGGTAGCGTGCCTGTTACTTAAAGGCTGAGTCTGAAGGCTTGCCAGAGCCCAGCAGGTGGGGTGGCTGTGAGTGTGCCACTGCACTCCAACCTGGACAACAGAGTGAGACTCCAACGCAAATATAATAATAATAATAATAATAATTTTTTTAAAATTGTGATTCAGAGAAATTAACTGCTTATGTTTTATTCCATAATTAGATGAGACAAAATTCTAACCTAAGCCCTTTTCCCAACCTTCTCCCCACTCCAGTGTTTTCTTCTATTCAGTTTGCTTATGATTTCTGCCAATACTTGAGCCATTTATTTTAAAAAATTTTTGGAACAGATAAATATATTTACTGAATTTTTTTACTCTTAATTTTGATTATGTATTTTGTAAGAATGTTTGCTGGATATCAGTATTTAGCCAACTCTTTTCCAATATTTTAGTATTAACTGTCACAACACATTGGGACAACTGTTAAGAAAATTAAGTAAAAATAGCAATTAACTGGTTTTGACAGTTTAAGTGACTGAAGATTTACATATATATTTTTTTAACTTTAGTTGCCCATTCCTTGATACAATAACTTGAGCATTTTTACTTATCTCACTAGATCCTTATGACAATCCAGATTCATAAAACAGCATAAATAGGATTATTTTGTAATTGAGGAAACTGAGTGCCAAATAAATTAAATGACATAAAGCTATTTTGTTCTGGAGCAAGAACCAGATTCCATTTATAAATTGAAGATATTTTGGTAATTTTATAAATTTCACTGGTTAATTTTAGAAGTGACATGAAGAAAATGTTTAAGATCTTTTTTATTTAAAAAAAAAAAGCTTATAAAGGTTTGAGGGGTATTTTTGTTTTGTTTTGTTTTATTTTTTGAGTTGGAGTCTTACTCCTTTGCCCAGGCTGGGGTGCAGTGGCACGCACGCTCATGGCCACCCCAGCGTCAACCTTCTGGGCTCCAGCGATCCTTCCGCCTCAGCCTTCTGAGTATCTGGAACTACAGATGTGCGCTACCACGCCCGTCTATTTTTTATTTTATTGTAGAGGCGAGGTCTCGCCAAGTTGCCTTGGCTGGTCTCGAACCTGTGGGCTCAGGCAGTCCACTTGCCTTGACCTCCTAAAGTGCTGGGATTACAGGCTGAGCCACCGAGCCCGGCCAAGGTTTGAACTCTTAAAATTGTTTGCCCTATAGTGATTACCTTGAATTATTTTAGACTAAGTCAGTGAAAGTTTTTCTGCCATTTTTACTTAAATGGCAATGTTTATTCTCAGATAACTCAGAAAGTAATAGCAAATAATTATCTTATTTCTTAAAAAAACAAAGTGAAACAAAACCCTCTCAGGACTTTCTGCTTTGGAGTGTGCTATATTTTACTTAACATTTGTTTCATAGAAATTATTATTTATGATATTTTAAAAGCATGTCTTTAGTAGCTATCATTGACTGAGCATATCTTCCTGTCTATGGCTTTTATGCCTGGTTTAAATTCTTCTGAATAATGAGCAAATTCAGGCTATTTTATTCATTCATTTAAGGTCATGGTCTACTGTTGTCTTTCTTCTTTAGATCCACTGTATCAACAACATGGTTCTTGGTACATACTTTTTTTTTTTTTAACTTGCAAAATAAGACATATTGATTTGTATTTTCTCACCAATAATTTCTTCATTTTCTGTGTATATTTATCACTTCTTTTTTAGTAAAAAAGCATTATTATAATTAGATATATCTTCCATGTGGCATCATTAGCTGTTCAAATCTTCCTAAGTTATTTTCAATAAGAAAGCCCATTTTGCTCATAAAGATGATTTTTTAAAAATTCATATTATTTTATTTTGAAATAGCTTTCTAATCATGTACATTTGAGTTTTTGAGAATTGCCATTCATGGTGATGGTATATACTCAGCTGATTTTGTAAATATTTGTTAGAATAAAAGTATCTTATTTTGTTGTTGCTTTTATTATGGCAACTAATGAGGGTTGTTCCCAATAGGCAACTGAAGAGGATACTTCCAGTTCTCTAGTGAAGGATCACCTTTTCCAGCAAGAGACAGTTGTTACGAGTGAGCCTTATAGAAGCTCAAATATAAGACCTTCTCCTTTTGAAGATCTAAATGCCAGAAGAGTCTACATGCAAAGCCAAGCCAATCAGGTGGGAAGATAAATATTCTTTCAGCATATTACTCATATGTGTAAAAATTGGATGATGTGTTAGGCAAGGACATTAAGACCATTTGCCCTTTTCCAGATCCAATAAACAAATAAAAGGCAAGAAAACTAGGGGAATAGGAATTATAGTGAATCAGATTCAGAGTGAGACGACAAACACAGATTATAAAGACATGTATATGTATCTTGTAATTGAGCCCTAAATTTGACTTTAAGGTTTTTGGTGGCAAAGGTGATGACAAGGGGGAAAGTGTAAGTTACATTTTCATTATCAGAAGGAAAAAGCATTACAGGCTTCTGGGAAGCCAAAGTGTCTCTAGCCTCACTCTAGAAGAAACTTCAGATCAGAAATATAAAGGAAAATGTCCTCAGCAGACATATCTGTGACAAATTTTATAAGGTTACTTTTTATAACTTAACCTCAAAACTGAGAATTATACTCCAGAATCACCTTATTGAAAGCATTTCCATTGGGCATTACATATACAGCCTTCTAATGGTTCTAGCCAAAATAATGTAAAAAATGAAAGTGTGGCTATAGGATATAACCCTAGTTTGTGCCATTTACAGCTATCAGAAGACCATTCTTGATTCTAATTTGCTTAGAGATGTTAACAAAATGTTTTTGTTGCTGTTAAATAAGCATCTGTAATTGTTACTTTGTGTGAGCTTATGAAGTTTATAAACCATATTGAGAACTGTCTGAAAACTCAAGATATATTTATTAGTGTCCATTGGCATAGTGGCTATGCCTAAAGCCTGCCCGATCATGCTTGTAATCCCAGCACTTGGAAGGCCAAAGTGGGAGGATTGCTTGAGACCAAGCTGGACCACATAGGAAGACCTTGTCTCTACAAAAATTAGCTGGACATGGTGGCATGTGCCTGTAGACTCAGCTGTTAAGGAGGCTGAAATGGGAGGATTGTCTGAGCCCAGGAGGTTGAGACTGCGGTGAGCTGTGATTGTGCCATGGCACTTCAACCTGGGCAATAGAGTGAGACCCCAACTCAAAAACAAAGAAAGGAAATCTTACAAATAACCACCAAATCATGTATATATCCTTTTATGCTACATTTCAAAAGCTTTATTTCTTTTGCTTCTACATTGTGTAAAATGTTAAAAGTGGTATGAGATTTAGTAGATCAAAGTTTCTTTTTCTTAACTGGGTAGCCAGTTGATTATCACCATCTAGTGATAAGTTCTTCTTTCTCAGACTGCTACATTGCATTGTCAGCTTTGTCATGTGACTGATTTCTGTTCTGTTTCCTTGGCCTATTTGTCTGTTTTTCACCAGTATCACAGTTTTAATTACTGTTGCTTTATAATAAGTTTTGGTCTGGAAGTTATTGTCCACTTTGCCCTGTAAGATTTTCTTTGTTATTCTTGACCTATATAAATTTTAGAGTCAGTTTATCAGTTCTCGAAAAACTCCTTCCTAATCAAGATTGTATTACCTTCATAAATTAAGTTGTCAGAAATTGACATCTTTACAATGTAGAATCTCCTAATTCATGAAATGGTATATACTTCCATTTATTTACTTGTTTTTACATTTTTCTCAATTGTGTTTTGTAGTTTTGTGTATAGAAGTCACATATTTTTTAGATTTACTCTTACATATTGAATTTTTTTGTTATTGTAAGTATATTTTGCATATCGACTTTGTACCCAGAGACACTGTTTAATTAACTTATTAACACTGTACTTCAATCTGTAGATTCATCAAGTGATTTCTTGTCTTGTTGTACTGGCTAGGACTTCTATTATATGGGGGCATTGCAGGCATTCTTATTTTGTCCCTGATCTCATGGGAAGCTTTCAGTATTATTATGTATGAGGTTTAACATGTTTTTATAGATCTCTTGAACTGGTTAAGGATGTCTTTCAGTTCCTACATAACTAAGTTTTTATCATCTACTTTTTCTGCAGCAATTTAGACAATTCCGTTGTTTTCCTTCTTTATTCTGTTTGGAAAATTGCAGTAATTGGTTTGCAACATTGCAGTCTTGGATTAAAACTATCTTGGTTGCCACATGATATTCATTATACACACACATACATATAGACATATGAGGTGGGACCCCAAAAAACCAGAATTATCTTTTTTCTTTCTTTCTTTTTTTTTTTTTTTTTTTTTGGAGGGTAGGCCCCTTGTAATATAGGCTTCCTCTGCTAGTTAAGTGTTCTAGGAACCCAACAGCGTCAGTGTACCAACTAACATTATTGTAAGAGGCTTTATTCAACTTCAGTGAATTTTTTTTGGAGACTCTTTCAGTGCAATTGCCTGTTTCATGATGGGTTATTTATGATACACTTGCCCACATGGTGCTGAGTGGTCAGCAGTTTTTGATAAAAAACAGCACGACCCCCAGATACCATCCTTCCTATTCACCTGATTTCTCATTGAACAACTTTTTTTTTTTAATTTCCTCACTTGAAAAAAGTTCTCAAAAAGAAACATTTGCCAATGTGGAAGAGGTGAAACAAAAAATGGCAGAAACACTAAGGCATCAAAATCGATGAGTTCAAAAACTGTTTAGACCAAGTAGAAAAAGCATCTTGATAGTTGTATTGCATCAAACAGAGGATACTTTGAAGGTGACAAGTTTAAACACGTAAGAATAAATACACAATTTTTAATACATTGATTCCAGGTCCCCCCTTTTATATGTGCCCATGAAATGGGTTGGATTTTTATCTAGGATTTTTATGTCTATATTTATAAAGGAGATTGGCATATATTTTTCCTTTCTTATAATATTTTGACCGGGTGTATGCTAGCTTTATGAAATAAGCTGAGCAGCATTACTTTTTTGTATGTGTGGAAGAGTTTAAGATTTTTTGTTACTTCTTTCTTAAATGTTTTGTAGAATTCCCTGGCGAAGCCATCTGGGCTTGGATTTTTCTTTGTGAAATGGTTTTAAATTACAGATTCAATTTCTTTAACAGATACAAGGCTATTCAGGTTTTCTAATTCTTTTTGTTTCAGCTATGACAAGTTGTGTTTTGCAATAACTTTGTCCAATTCATGAAAATTCTCCAATTTTTTGGCATAAATATGTCTGTCCCATTTTTCATAGTTGATACTAAAAATATGTGCCTTTTTCCCTTTGTAGATGATTCTTGCTTAGGAGTCTATCAATTTTATTAGCCCATTCAAAGATTTAACTTCTGGATTTTTAATTTTTGTTTGTTTTCTATTTCATTGATTTCTGCTCCTAACTTCTGTTTTCCTATATTCTTAAATTTTAGTTTTGCTATTCTCTTCTTTAACTTCTTGTGAAAGCTTCATTCCTTGATTTTTTTTTTTTCAGTCTTGTTTTTTTCTTCTTCTAACCTATGTATTTAAGGCTACAAATTTCCACTTAAGCCCTGCTCTAAATATATTTCACAGGATTTTTTATTGTTTATCCTTTTTTTTTTTTAAGTCAGACAGGATCTCACTCTGTCACCTGGGCTGGAGTACAGAGGCACAGTCATAGCTCACTGCAGCCTCAAATTCCTAGGCTTGAGTTATCCTGCTGCCTCAGCCTCCTGGACTACAGGGTGCATGCCACCACACTTGAATAATTTAAACATTTTTTGTAGAGATGGGGTCCTCCACGGTTGCCTAGGCTGGTCTAGCACTACTGGCCTCAAGCCCTTCTCATCCCTTGTCCTCCCAAAATGCTAGGATTACAGGCATGAGCCACAGTACCTGGCCTGTTTATTCATTTTTAATGGAAAATTTTAAACATTACTAAACATAGAATGAATAGTGGAGTGAACTGCCATATACTGCCTTGCTTTCAACACCTATCATTGGTGAAATGATATATTGACATATTTTTATTATTCAGAAATGGTTTGTTTCATTTCTAAACTTTTTTTAAAGTTTTCTCTTTATTATTACAAATATGCAAAGTATGATTGACTCTGGTTGATGACCTAGCATATTTAGGTTAGTGTTCTGTGTACGTATGAAAAGAATGTATAGTTTTAGTTGTTGGGTATAACATTCCTTTTTGCTGGAATGATCCTTTTGTTATTATGACATACCCTTCTTTATTTCTAATAATACTTATTGCCCAAAAGTCTACTTTTTTGATGTTTGACTACATCGGTTTTATTCTGGTTAACATTTGCACCATATGTATTTTTCTATCCTTTTACTTCCAACATTTCTGTTTCTTTTATTTAAGATGTCTCTTTTAATCCATATATAGTTGGGTTTTGTTTTTGCCCCTCCTCCTCGGGGTCTTTGTCATTTAATTGAAATATTTCATCCATTTACTTTTATCACAATTATTGATATAAATCTACCACCTTTTTTTTTTTTTTGTCCCATTTGTTCTGTTTCCTTATTTACTTAATTTTTTTCCCTTTAATCAGGTAATTGGTAATATGGTTGTTTAATATTTTTAGTGACTATCCTAGAGATTATAAATCCATCTTGACTCTTTAGAATCTACCCTGAATTAATATATTTTTTTACCACTTCTGGGATAATGGACATATTACAATGTCTTAACTCTGCTTACCTCTGTTTTGCCTTGTATGTGATTATCATTGCAAATTTTAATTTTCTCTATATGAAATTTAAAACCTTTAAAATTTAAAAAAAATTTTAAACAGTCAATATTCATTTAGATTTATCTACCTTATTATGTATGTTTATGTTCTTCAGTGCCTTGTTTATTGCTGTATTTCCATGTAAGATCACTTGCTGTTGAGGAATCTCAGCTTTTTATCTGAAAAAAATATTTTATTTTCTTTATTTTTGGAGGATATTTTGCTTATCATTGAACTCTAAGTTATAATTTATTTTCTTTCATCAAGGTAAAACATGTAATATTATTTTCTTCTAGTTTTCATCATTTCTATTAAGTATTATCTTTATTATTGGTTTTCAGATGTTTATTATATTATGCCTAAGTATTAGGTTATGTGTCTTGTTTGTGTGAAGAGGTCTCCTTGAATCTGTGACTTGATGCCTTTGGACAGAGTTAGAAAATTTTTGACCAGTAATTCTTTAAATATTGTTTCTGGATCTGAGGGTCAGGGAGGGGAAAGGCTAGAGATAAAATTTGGGAAATCATTGTCAAAGAATGAAAACTAAAGCTATGAGAGCAGTTAGAATTATTTTGAAAGACTATATGCTCAGATTATTTCGAAGGACTACTATGTGTTTTAGTTTGAAACTAGAACACTGCGGCATCACAAAATACTGAGACCGCGAACTAAGAAAGAACAGTCATATAGATAGAAGAACTAGGCAAGGATAATGTCTCAGAAGCTTAGAAAGGAGAATTTAAAGGAGATAATGGAGTAGTTAATTAATGCTTTGCAGTAAAATGCTCCAAGAAAAATGGAATTCATCTCTGAAAAGGTAATTGGTGGTCTTACTACATTTTCAATGGGATCAAAAGGTATGCAAGACAGGAGAGGACGCAGAGATAGTGGTTTCCTAGGCACTCTTATCTAGAAACTTGACTACAAAAACCTTCCTTAGAAAATGGATGGAATTAGAGGGGTGCAGGATTGGAGAGTGAATATGTTCGTTCATAAGATGAAGAAAGTGGAGAAGTTTAGGACAGAGGGAGTAATTGATAAAGCTGATGCACAATGGAAACTATCAGTAATAGAGGACTTGCACGAGAAGAGATAGTATTACTTCATTCTCCAAGGTGGAAGTGAAGTTTAGATAGAGCTATAGATTAATTATGAAGTAGACAGAAAGTTAAGGAAATTCCAACTTGATTAATTCAGCATCATGGGCCCCATAGTCTTGGATGAGCCTAAAATCTGACTATTATTCTTGTCCTCAAGACTTGAAAGTAGGTAAAGGGTAGAGAGAGAAAAAAAACTGAGAGCTTTTTTTCCCAGCAACTCTCAATATAGCCATACCATAGCAAGTAAATATAATTTGACATATATAAGCTATACACAGATTGTGAAAGGCTCCAGTCTCCCTGCAGTTTTATATTTCACTAAATCTGATAATTATGGTTTATTAATTTTTATCATAGTTGGTGCCTACACTGTGGTGGATGCTGTTTATACTCATATAACCCATTTTATTCCTCACAGCAACAATGTTGACAAACTGTCTCATTGTAGTGATAAAAATGATCAGTAGTTTATGCATGTCATCTAAATTTATTATGAAATTTTATAAGAAATTGAAGAAAAACCATATTACAGTATTGATGCAAGAGGGAAAAAAATTAATTGCAAGCTGGTTTTACTTTGAGCAAAATAATAGCAAGAATAACAACTAAAAATAGTCTGCGCACCCTTTCCAGAGATCTTGGGATACTAGAACCAACCCATCAGGAGTCATATTTGCTTATAAACTTCTAGGCATTTTAGGAGATAAGGCAGTTGAATCTGGAGATAACCAGTTTAACACTTTTTTTTTCTTTTGAGTTGGAGTCTCACTCCATCACCCAGGCCAGAGTGCAGTGGCACGCTCACGGCCACCCCAACGTCAACCTGCTGGGCTCAGGCAGTCCTTCCACCTCACCCTTCCAGGTAGCTGGAACCACAGGCGAGCGCTGTCACACCTGGCTACTTTTTGATTTATTGTAGAGACAAGGTCTTGCCAAGTTGTCCGGGCTGGTCTCTGACCCATGGGCTCAGGCAGTCCACTCACCTCTGCCTCCCAAAGTGCTAGGATTACAGACTGAGCCACTGAGCCCAGCCTTCACACTTTTAAAAGCAAAATATGTTCCAACATCTTGAGTGGTGGGCAGAAAAACTCATACCAGTGTTGGAGAGAGGGGAGGTATGCACATGCTGAATTAAGTCACTGATTTATATAGTTGAGCAGGAAGATAAAGCATGGTGAATGCAACACAAAGTTATGATAGACTAATATTCCTCCTCCCAGACCTTGAGGATTTATTTGGCCTATCTCCTTCTTTGGCTGAGAGAACTATAAACTTAAAGATGTTCTTTTGATTGATGGGAGAAAAGAACTGAACTTTTTTCCCATAATGGTAATGATGGTAGTGATGGGGTGGTTGAATAATGTAGTCACCGTTTCGTAAATACCATGTCCGAAATAGTGCTAAATAACTACAGAGAGTGAAGTGAACAACATTTGGCAAGACAAATCTTAGCTTTGGAATTGCAAGTGTGGTTTCTGGAGCCCAGACTATTTGGGTCTGAATTGTAGCTTCTTTACTTACTAGTTATGTGGCCTTGGGCAAGTTACTTGGAGGTTTCCTTGAGCTTTAGTGTCCTCATCTGTAAATTGGAATAATATCAGCATCTACTTCCTTGAGTTGTTATGAAATGTGACTCATAAAACACTTAGGAAAATATTTTGTTAAATAAATAAAACTTGTAATCCCTTATAATTGATACTTTTCTTTATCTTCAAGACTGATGTGACTTAGAGAAACAAGGGTTATATTATATGAGTTTGCCTAACTAGATATTTGCATGTTTGCCTATGTTAAAATATGTAACCTTCTCAGTTTAGCAAATTAGAATGAAATGGTTTTTCTCTTTTAAAGCTACAAGTAGACAACAACTATACGTTTAGTAAATAAGTATTGTGGAAGTTTCTTAGCAGGAATAAAGCATACATGCATTCAGCATGGTAGTGTTAGGTTTGTGTTCCAGTTGTCCATTTGCACATGACCCAGAAGGCCTCAGAGGATATATCCCGTAATAGAGAATCTGGCCCTCAGCTTGCAGATTAGAAACCTTACTTTGTTAGGATGCTAAGACTAAAGTCATCTTTCAGAGATTCAAATAATTGAATTTAAGAAAATGAGTTAAGAAAATGAGTCAAGCCGGGCTCGGTGGCTCAGCCTGTAATCCCGCGCCTTTGGGAGGCTGAGGTGAATGGATTGCCTGAGCCCGGGGGTTCGAGACCCACCTGGGCAACTTGGCGAGACATCATCTCTACAATAAATCAAAAAATTAGCCGGGCATGGTAGCACTCGCCTGTATTCCAGCTACTTGGAAGGCTGAGGTGGAAGGATTGCCGGAGCCCAACAGGTCAAGGCTGCGGTGGCTGGGAGCGTGCCACTACCCTCCAGCCTGGATGACAGAGTGAGACTCCAACGCAAAAAAAAAAAAAAAGAAAAGAAAATGAGTCAAGATTTTACCTTGTAAGCTAGCAAGTTAACTTGCCAGTTTTATGAATGATGCCAGAAGACATAAGACAACTGGGTCAGAAACAAAGAACTATTATTCATAGCACAATAAGTGGGATGAGGTTCAAGGTTGCGCTGGTTCCTTTTGCTCCCCCAAGTCCACAGAGTGATTGATGCTCAAGCATATGAATACACTCAGTGCGTTTGCATCACAGCATTAGAACCCTGAGTTTAGGGAAGCCAAGACTTTTATAATGGTCAATAAGCCTGCCTGACTTTTACTATCCAGCCTGTAATCCCATGCCTTTGGGAGGCTGAGGTGAGTGGATTGCCTGAGCCCGCGGGTTCGAGACCCGCCTGGGCAACTTGGTGAGACCTCATCTCTACAATAAATCAAAAATTAGCCTGGCGTGGTAGCGCGCGCCTGTAGTTCCAGCTACTTGGAAGGCTGAGGCAGAGGGATCGCCGGAGCCCAGCAGGTCGAGGCTGCGGTGGCCGGGAGCGGCCACTGCACTCCAGTCTGGGTGACAGAGCAGAGTAAGACTCCAACTCAAAAAAAAAAAAAAAAAAGAAAAGAAAAGAAAGTAAATATAACTGAAGTTAATGTTATAAGCAAAAGAACCCACAAAACCGGCCGAGTGACCAGCGATGTTACTGAAAACACGGGGCCTGTTTCTAAA
>CAUYQG010009216.1:0-16645 GCA_963574415.1 Tarsius wallacei
TCAGTTTAAACAGTGGGGCTGGGGCTGTCTTTTGGTCCCTGGAAACCTCAAGAGGAAATGCCCTTGAGGCCTTGGGAGGAGGCTGCCGACTGAGAGCAGGCTGGAGTTCAGGAGCTGCTCAAGCGGTGGCTGCAAGCAAGTGACAGATGTCCAAGGAATGGGGGGGTAAAGAAGGGCGCAGAGGAGCCCAGCTTGAAGACAGCACAGCTTGGGCTGAGAACAGAACCCTGGAAATCAGATCGCCAGGGTCCAGACTCAGGGTCTGGATCACACAGCTCTATCGCTTCCTGCTGTGTAATCTGCAGCAAGTATCTGCACCTCCCTGGGCCTCAGTCGCCTCATCTGTAAATGAGGATGATGATAATACCGACCTCATAGGGTTGTTGTGAGGATTCAGAGACGCCCTGTACTGAGAGTCTAGCACAGAGCTGACACACAGAAGTGACAAGTAAGTTAGTTCCATGATGGAAACAGAATTAAAAAAGAAAGAAGAAGGCCAGGCTCGGTGGTTCAGCCTGTAATCCCAGCACTTTGGGAGGCCGAGGCAAGTGGATTGCCTGAGCCCGCGGGTTTGAGACCCACCTGGGCAACTTGGTGAGACCTCGTCTCTACAATACATCAAAAATTAGCCGGGCGTGGTAGCGCACGCCTGTAGTTCCGGCTACCTGGAAGGCTGAGGCGGAAGGATTGCCGGAGCCCAGCAGGTTGAGGCTGCGGTGGCCGGGAGTATGCCACTGCACTCCATTCTGGGCAACAGAGTGAGACTCCAACTCAAAAAAAAAAGAAAGAAAGAAAGAAGAGAAAGGAGAGGCAGAGAGAGAAGCCCACCTTAACAAGATCTAACTTCGGAAAATAAAAAATGTTCCCACCTTATCTGTGAGGAAATTAAAGCTCAAAAAAGTGCTTTGTCCAAGAGGACACCGCCAAGAGGAACATGCAGAATTATTTTTGTTACACAATACTGCCTCCCCTGGTGCTCTGGAAACTGGAGATTCTCTTGAGAACCACTAATTTCTTTTGCTCCAGTATGATTTAGATACTATCGTCAGTCATCTTTCTGTGTGACCCTTTTATTTTCAAATAAGAAAAGTCACTAAAAATATTATCATTTACATTTAGTCTGAAAGAGAGGAACTAAAAAAAAAAAAGGAATCTCTCTTTCTCTATATAATTTCTTATCCCTTCTTTCCTGAGCTGGTCAGGGAAGCCTGGAAAGGTGATAGGTTTCAACAGTAACATAAGCTAAGAGTTTCGGAGCTGAGCAGATCCGGGGGTTGAAATCCTGTGTATGACCTTCACTAGGGGCTGACCTTGGCTGACATCTCCCAAAGCCTCAGTAAGACCAGAACAGGACCTACTCCAGTGTGCTACAGTGAGATGTTATGTGAAATACATGCACCTAGACTCTGTAACATACATATGTGTTCTGTAGTCATGCACCTATAATTCAAGTTATTGCTTTTCTAAATGTGCAGACTGACCCGTGGGGAACACTAGAAAATGTGCATGCCACATATTCTTCCATTCTCAAACGACTTATTGAGTACCTACTATGTTTCAGGCTTTATTCTGGGTGCTTGGGTTATACCAGTCATTCCTGCCTTTGGGGGACTCAGTGACTTTTATGTCCTCCTGGGAGTGGGACAGCACAGTAACTTTGGGTCTCAAGGACAACACAAAGGTGCCTTTTGCAAGCTCTGGTCACTATACATTACTATCTCCTATCCCTGTTATCAGAGGGGTTGGAGTCTGGAAAAAACTCCATAGTAAAGACTCAGAGTCATTGATGCTTAACTTTGGGGTACAGTAAATGACTTAGTTGAAGCACTCAATGGTTTTGCTTTAAGTTGATTTTTTTAATGAGTCTGCTCCTCCAGATTTTTAAGGTTTTTTTTTTTTCCTTTTTTTAACGAGTCAGCTCAACTGGGGAAAGTGGTCTCAGAGTCTGACAAAGACCAGGGGAAATCAGTTGGAACTACGAACGTGCCCTGCAAGATAATTCCCCCACGTCTAACGTAATTTACTCTATCAATAATTGCAGTAACTTGCCTCTGGGAGAGACAAAGGGAAAGAGAGTAGACAATTTACGTGAACAAAAGCTTTGGATCAATCATGAAGGCTCTAGACTCCGGAGACCACTGTATTCAAGCGCAAGTTTTCAGACTCACCTGCCAGGATGCATTTGGCTGCCAGCTTCACCATGGTAACCAACCACTAGCACGGACCAGAGAGCGCAAGAGCGGCTGTTAGAGGCTTTGGTGGGTGGGCTTCGGGCCCTGGGCCGGGGAAGCGGGGAGGGCTGATCTCAAGGCCTGGGGCCCCGGTGGGGATGAGGATATTATATAGGGCCTAGCCCTCCCGGGCAGAACTAGGGCGCTTATCTGGAGCTCGTGGGGGGCAGGAGGGCTCCAGGTGGGCCCAGCTCAAGGCCCCCGACGGTAGCCCGGAAAGGTGCAAGCGACGGGACGCGGCTCGCGCTCCCGGCCCAGCCCCTGAGCCCAGTCCCCGGCAGCGAAGTCCGGAAAGAACAACCCACAGTCCGTCGCGTCCCAAGCACCGCGCCAAACGCGCCCTTCAGGCAACCATTGAACACCTGCCCCGCCTCCTCCTTGCTGACCCTCGATTGGTTGCCACCAAAAGTTCCCACCCTCGAGGGCACGCGAAGACCCAATGAGAGTGTAGGAGACGAACTAGCCACCCTTTATTGAGATACAATTCGTAGTAAAATCTGCTCTTCAAGCCATCCTGCTTGACGAATGGTTATAACTGATGTCAGTCAATTCCATCTCCCGCCCCCGCTGCGCCGTAGCGTCCCGGGATGAAGTAGCTTCCTCAAGTATCTCAAGCGGTGATAAGAGAAGCTTTCTGATTGGCCAGAGGCGGGCTTGGACCATCTTCGGGAGGAATGGGGATTCGCCTCACGCCCCTGCCCTTTTGGAAGTGGGTCCGTCCACGAGGAAGCGGGTCGGACTCCAGCCGCGCCTGCGCAGTGGACGAGGCCGCCGTTGCGGGAGCTGAGCTTACCGCCGATCTGACTTCGCATAGAGCATGTTGCTTTCCCAGTTCCCAGGTTCCGGGGAGCACAGCTCTAAGGTGCATGGAGAAATCCAGTCATTGTCCCGCATCCCGCAGGGAAAGCTCATTTTAGAAGCCCAAAGATGT
Organism: Tarsius wallacei; assembly: GCA_963574415.1. Classification (NCBI taxonomy): domain Eukaryota; kingdom Metazoa; phylum Chordata; class Mammalia; order Primates; family Tarsiidae; genus Tarsius; species Tarsius wallacei. The sequence continues at coordinate 3,163 of CAUYQG010009216.1, forward strand.
TAGGCACTTTAAAATCTAAAATATGCAAGTGTTTAAAGTGATGTCTGTGAGCAAAAGGGAGAACAAGTAAACTTTGATGAGGCTGAGCCATTGAACTCAGGGATTTCACGCCACACTTTCCTTGGTCCATTTCCACTCTTGAAAAATAGAGAAAGCATCACATACCATATATTTCATGAAAGTGTGTAGTCGAGAACATTGCCCATCACACAGGGAGGCTCCGTAAATGTCAGTTGACTTTCCTGGGGGCCTCTTGCTTTGTGGACAGGTGGCCAGAGACTTAAGTCACTTCCACCTCCCTGGCTTGGGCAAGTCACCGATTCCCTGAACCTACCTTGTGAGGTGTTATAGAGATGGAAAGAAAGTGTGGAAGTTCCTGGGACTTAGTAGTGCTCAACAGGTGCTTGTGGAATGACTGAATGACAGGACGCTCATCTGGACAGATCTGGTTTACCATCACTGTCATAGGTTGGCCAAGTGCACCCTGTTCTCACTCTCACTGGGCCCCTGGGATCTCTGATGGCCGATGCTTAAAGGGAAGAGCAGCCCTTCAGTGAAGATGCCTGTGCTAAGGAGTCACAATCTCTTCAGACATTCGGTCCTCTCTTGGCTGCTCTGTCTGCCCCGAGGTGGTCACCTGTGCAGGGGAATGAACACACACACACACACACACACACACACACACACACACACGCATTGAGCTCCATGTAGTTAATACATCTGGGGGCAGCCTCTGAAGGGTCAGTTTCCTCATCTGCTAGGGGAGTAATAATACACCTCTTACAGAGCTGTTCTCTGTATCTCACCCTCTGTTTCCCTTTTGTTGCTGCTACTCTGTGTGATTTTAGCTAGCACCAACTATTGTAAGAGCGCGCTTTGGGCCAGGCACGGTGGCTCAAGCCTGTAATCCCAGCACTTTGGGAGGCTGAGGCGAGAGGATTGCCTGAGCTCAGGGGTTCCAGACCAGCCTGGACAACTTGGTGAGACCTTGTCTCTACAGTAAATAATAAAGGCACGTGTGGTAGTGTGAGCCTGTAGTTCCAGCTATTTGGAAGGCTGAGGCAGCAGGATCACCTGAGTCTAGCAGGTCGAGGCTGTGGTGGCTGTGAGCATGCCACTGCACTCCAGCCTGGGTGACAGAGCGAGACTCCAACTCAACAAAAACCAAAAAACAAGAGTGCTTCAGAACTTCCCCAGAGACAGTCCCAGAAGCCTTCTGTACATTCTTGGTGACTAAAGGCCAGCTGATGACTGAGAGTCATTGGGTGTAGGGTGGTCAGAGAATTGTGGAGCTATGAGCACTTCTGGGTAATTCTAGTCCAATCCTTCTCTGAGCAGCTGCAGTAGCTATAGCTGGCCTATGTTGAGCACTTACTTCATGCTGGCCTGGTTTTAAATGCTTTTAGAAATTAATTTAACCTTCACATTCACATTTGATATTTACAATAACCCAGGTGAGGCTTGTAATCATCCCCATTTGACAGAGGGGAAACTAAGGCCCAAATGAGGCTAAGTCCAATGCCCAGGATCACATAGCTAGTGAGCAGCAGAGCTGGGATTCGAACACCCTCTCACACTTCCTCCTCCTCCTCCACGGTGCTGCTTCCCAAAGCCAGGGACTGGGCTGTTTGGGCCGATGATGGGGGCTTTGGTAAGAGAGAGGCGAAGGGGCCGCTGCTGACACGTTGTTCCGAGAAACTGTTCAATCATCCTGGCACCAATCCTCAGCACCACTGACACTGGGGGTTGGGTAATTCTTCGCTGTGTGGGTTGTCCTGAGCACCTTGGGACATCCTGGGCCTGAATGCCTCTGACATCCCTGACAAGCAGCATGCCTGTGAGCTGCGGCTCCTTGCCAGGGACAGCTGCAATATTCCATGCACGGCAGCTGGGTTGATTGGGCCACTGCAGAGCCCAGATCCCTCCACCATCACGCTGTGGCAGCCAGGGGCTTCTCCCTCTGCCTGGGCCCCAACAGAGCCTCATCGCTTACAGATTGTAGTAGCAAGATTGTTGAGTTTTTAGGGGAAATTAGTGAGGAAAGGCCTCTTGGGAGATATTCTGCACGAATTCTCAGGAATACCTTTCATGCATTAAAGCAGACTTGCTCGAATGCTGTCATGCCAGAGGGCAATGCCTAAAAGAGAGGGCTAGCAGATTTGGAAGGATTCTATGTATTTAGATCAGGGTTTCTCCACATCAGCACCCTTGACACTGGGGGGTGGATAATTCTTCGCTGTGGGGTCTGTCCTGAGCACCATGGGACATTTGGCAGCATCTCTGCCCTCTACCCACTAGATGCCAGAATCATCTCCCTTGCTGAGTCAACCAAACATGTCTCCAGACATTGCCAAATGTCCCCTGGGGGCAACCTCTTCCTCGAATGAGAACCATTGACGTGAATGTATGAATTCAATGAGTGGATGATACTGATGTTCAAAGCGAAACCCACAAGGGCTGGAGACTCAGGCTGCCTGGGCGGGAACTCCTGGCTTGCCACCTCCCCTCTGTGTCTCCATCTTCTCCTACTGCCCCTGTGGCCCTGCAGGGCTCAGAGGAGTGACCACAGGCAGGGGCCCAGAACACGCAGACTCATGGTGAGACTCCGTGGACACCAGCTATGGTTAGCAGGCGTTTGGATGACGATGAATCCCTGGAGGGGGGTTTATAATGCGGCAGTGGAGTCCTGTTTGACAATTTTCTGTAATGCACCGTGTCGCATCTGGTACACTGCCTTCTCCTGGTAATGACCTTTGCTGTTCTTTCTTCTGCTGCTCACGTGGGCCTGGTTGTTTATGTCTCCACTGGTGCAGTGCTTGGCGGTGGCCATCTCAATAAAGGGCAGAGGAAATGGGACTGACTCACCTTCTGTGCGCCCGGAATGCAAAGTGGGAATGCAAAGCGGGGCCCTGCGCTGTGGCCTCGTAGGGGCACGGAGGCCGCGATGCCCCGATCCCGTCAGCAGGGGGCAGCAGCAGCCGGGAAAATGCCTGCTGCAGGAGGGTCCGAGGGCTGCCCGCCCTTTTGATTTACTTTGCAGCTGGCTTTATTTAAAGTTGAGCAAATCATCTTTCCAGAGCGACCCGAAGGCCTCCTTTAACAGTCCAAGATACTTCGTCTGTAGACGCCTAGAGCTGCTTTTCCAGAGCGTTCCCTCTTTAGCATCTCTGCCCATTTGCTCAGCCGACAGCGGACCAGAGGCTGATAACTCCCCTGGGCATCTCTCTCCCTTTGAGGTGCAGTGCTGCCATTTGCATCCCAGAGTCCTGCTGGAGGCGGCACCCGCCCCTCCCTGCTCCCTTTCCACACACCACGCAAGCCTGTGGGGCTGTGTTCATGGAGGGGACGAGTAATTCCAGATGGCTCAGGCCACATTCCGCTAGAGGCCAAGTTAAGTGGGTCCCTGCGGCCCTACCCTTCCTTCCCGCTTCTCCAGCCTCCACCCCCCATAATGCCCTGGAGCTGGGTGACATAGTGCCCACCCCAGGTGGCTGAACCCACGTCTAGGCCCCATCTTTGCTGGCTGCTCATCTCCCTCGACATAAAAGCGTGGCAGCCTGGAGTCTCACTCCCTCAGAACACCCCGGAACCCACTGTGAGCCCCCTGCGTTCCATTTTCCACCCAGCACCGGCACCATCTTGAAAAAATTTTAATTTCGAAGAGACAGTCTCCTCCTGAGGTTTAACATTTAAAAGATAGAAAAGAATCGACAGGCTGGGCGTGGTGACTCACGCCTATAATCCCAGCACTTTGGGAGGCCAAGGTGAGAGGATTGCCTAAGCTCAGGGGTTCAAGATCAGCCTGGGCAACTTGGCGAGACCTCATTTCTACAATAAATCAAGAAAAATTAGCCGGGCGTGCTGGTGCACACCTGTGGTTCCAGCTACTTGGAAAGCTGAGGCGGAAGGATCGCCGGAGCCCAGCGGGTCGAGGCTGCAGTGGCTGTGACTGTGCCACTGCACTCCAGTCTGGGCAACAGAGTAAGACTCCAACTCAAAAAAAAAAATCTACTCATCTATAGAGTACATCCTCCCTCCCCCCACTCCTTCCCCTGGCCTGGAGTTCCCATCCCCAGGGGCCGCCACCCTTAACAGTCACTTGAACATGCCTCCAGAGGAATTTTACATGTGTTCTGGCACAAATGTGCACATACGTGCTTTCTTTCTCTCTCCTTCCTCCTGCCATGGGTGGAAGCTGCACCCGTCCTCTCCTTCCCTTGGTCTTTCTGTCTGGTGAACTTGGAGAGGGTCCGCGCCAGGGTCCAGAGTTCCCCTCAGTCTTTCTTGTGGCTGGGTTCTATCTAATTGTAGAGAGTGGTCTCTCTAGATGTTGTCACCTTTCCCCTGGAAGTCCCCCTAAATGCTTCCTGCTGTCCCCACTGAGCTGCAGGCCTGTCTCAACTTCTGGGCAGCCGGCGGCAGCCAGCTCTCTGGATCCTCAACCTTGACCTACCTGTACTGCCTCAAGGGCCTTTGCCCTGTTGTCCCCTCTGAGCTTCCTTGGCTCAACCGACATTTGTTCCGCGGGTCCTGCACACACTGTAACAGCCGTGACCGCCATTGGTAGTTCCTGGCAGTGCACACAGGCTCCACAGCCAGACCCCTAGGTTCAAATCCCAGTTCCGCCATTTACTAGCTGTGTGACTTTGGACCGCTGGCCACGCCTCTCTGCCTTTGTTTCCTCCCGTGTGGAACAGGCACAGTAATGGATCTTTCATCCTGGGGTTTTGTGGTGAGGGTGACATGACTGGCCAGCACAGTCCTTTGGATGAGTGTCTCAAGGGCAGGGTGTGCCTCTCCCCAGCCGGTGCCAACCCAAGGGCAGGGACCATGTCTCTTGGTGCCTGGCAGGCAATAGGACTTCTGTAAATGTGGGTCAAAATCACTGCTCTTTTTAGTACAGGTCTCCAGAGGGACCATTATCTTAACCCAGCCGTTCTCAGACTGTGCCTCTTCTGATACTGGAATCATGACAGGTCCTAGTAATTGACCGAGGCCAAGCTCTCTCCTTACATGGTGTCATCTCATCCTCACAACCATTTGGACAGGCAGGAAGCATCATAATCTCATGGTCCCCATTTTATAAATGAGAAAACTGAGGCATAGAGGGGTTAAGTATCTTGCCAGGGGTCACATAGTAGCAGAGCTTGGAGTCAAATCCAGGAAGCCTTCTAGGAAACAGCAAACATTTGAAAAACATTGTCTTAACCCAAAGATGGTCTCTGTAGCTGGGGAGCGAGGAGCTCTGCTCAGGGTCGCCCTTCCCACCCATCTCTGCCTGATTCAATTCTGGGCAGGTTTCAAGACCCAGCTCAAATGCCCCTCCTTCCTCCAACCTGCAGCCCACATCCTGACTTACCTCTGGAATCCCAGAAAGGGGAGATGGCCGCTCTGACCACACCAATCTACCCCCTCGGGTTTGGGGCCCCCGTTATCCCCTCCGGGTCATGCTCTGACACTGATCCCTTCTGAGCCCTGTGTGTCCACTGCCTCCTTGCCACCCTCGGCTGCCCACACAAGCTCAAGCCCCCTTCCCAGCTCTCCAAGGGAGACCATCCCTCTCCTGTGTTCCCCATGCCTCCCTTCAAAGCATGGCTCCTCCAGGGGCTTTCCCGGCCCTCTTCACTCCCTCAATTCCCACTTATTCCACAATCTGCTGCTGACCACCTCCCCCAAACCTGTGTCAAAGTCACTCATGGCTGGGTGGCCAACCCCAAAGCCAGGCTTAGGAACAGGGGACACTGTGTACTACATGCGAGGCCTGTGAGAAGCACTTAGGCATGTGATTATCCCATGAAGCAGGGTCTGTTGTTTGCGGGGTGCCAGCCCCCGCAGGTTTTGGGGGTCCCTGGAAAGATGTGGCGGCATCGGTGATTCGAGGGATAGATATGAAGAAGAGAAAGAAAGAGAGAAAGAAAGAGGCTGGACTCCTGTCTAGTGCAGAAGCTGTTTAATGGAGGTTTCCATGCTCTTTTTATCCTAAATTTTCACATGTTAGATCACAAGGTTTTCACGTGAACACAAAGCCAGGCGGATGAGGGGCACCCCCCCATCCACCAGGTGTTTCCTCAGGCATGAGGAAGAACAAACCCAAGATTGTCTTACTCTTTCCCCATGTTTGGTTAATGTTCCTCAAAAGCAATCTTTCCCTGATGTCACAATGTTTCTAATAATCAATAGCTTTTAAATCCCTTACACACACAATACCTTAGGAGATGGCTTACTTATTTTAATAACTTTCTTATTCTATACTAATTAACACCAACCTCAGCTACTATGCTAAAGCTTCAACTGTATGGTTACTATGACAACTCTTAGTAAATACAGCTTAGACCGATCCTTAAAGAATGTGGCCCAGTCCAAAGATCATGCCGGGCTCTCTTCAGCACAGTATTCTATTCTGTGAAAGCAAATACCCTAAATAATCACTAACCTAAGACTTAGACACTATAATACTAAAACTGCCTAGCCTACAATTCTTCTAAGTGTATTGTATAAGCTTAACTCAATTCTACTAGACTAAAAACCTCACACCAATTATAGCTAGAGCCAGTTTGAAAGGATGTAGCCCAGTCCAGGATACAGGCTGGGTTCTTAGGAATGTAACCCAGTCCAAAGTACATGGTGGGCCACTTCTCGGAACGGCTGATTACAATCTCTTTACAAAATGGCTGCTCTAAAATCTTATTCTCTATATACCTATACTAAACTTAAACCTATGATTCTAATACAAAAAAGGGCTTGCAATTATATTAAGGCTCTCGTATGTGACCTGAATTTGAACAGCTTGTATAAGGGCCAAAACCGCAGTCTATGAGAAACGAGAGCAACGAGTTTCCAAAGCTAACCATGCCTGTTGTAGTTTCAGAGCCTCATGCTTAGATCATCAGAGTTATTTCTGGTTAAATATGTTAAATTATTAGAGGGGAAGGTAATGGTGTCTACAGCTCCCGAACACATCCTAGTGGTCTCGGGGTCCACGGCCCTCCCTGATTTCTAAGGTTCAGTGGGCCTCCTTGGCCGGCTGCCAACAAATAAGCTGGGAGTGATAGTGCACACCTGTAGTTCCAGCTTCTTGGAAGGCTGATGCAGGGTCGCCAGAGCCCAGCAGGTTGAGGCTGCGGTGGCCGTGAGTGTGCCACTGTACTCCAGCCTGGATGACAGAGTGAGACTCCAACTCAAAAAAAAAAAGAAGAAAGAAAAAATCACTTGACAAAATTCAATATCCTTTCATGATAAGAGCAGATCAGATCCCTGTCCTCAAGGAGTTTGCTTTGGCTCTGGGGCAAACCAAGTCTGGGTGGTGAGCACCAGCCATTTTCCATATAGGGAAACTGAGAGGGCCATGTCCTGTCTGGAAAAGCCAGACTGTGCTAAGCTCTTGCTGTGGGTCTTCACCTGCTCCTTCAGCAACCTATCCCTTGAGGCAGCAGGGGTGACCTCATCTTACAGCAGAATGGACAGAGCTTAGAGAAGCCCCCATGCAAAGCAGAGTTGGGACTTGGGCCATGGGATTTGGTGCGGAGGAGAGAGCTCAGATCCCAGGACAAGCTATGCCAGCAGGGAGGACGGGAGTGGGTGCATATGAGCATAGTTTTGGAATAAAAATCTGCAAAGCAGTCATCTATGGGGCAAGCACCAAAGAAATAGAGTTCTCAGTGACAGCCTTTCCTTAAGGACCACCCATGTGTCCAGTGCTTTCCAGAATGTTCTCTCTGATTCCTCATCACAGACCTAACAGGGAAAAAGACTGCAGGCTCTGAGTTGCCGCTGATGGGGCTGGGCTGGCATTACAGAGATGGTTCTCTCAGACCTTGTAAACCAAAATTCCACTACATGAAAGGGATTAGGCTGGGCGTGGTGGCTCATGCCTATAATCCAAGCACTTTGGAGGCTGAGGTGAGAGTATTGCCTGAGCCCAGGAGTTCAAGTCCAGCCTGGGCATCTTGGTGAGCCCTCATCTCTACATTAAATCAAAAAATTAGCCAGGCATGGGGGCACGTGCCTGTAGTTCCACCTACTTGGAAGGCTGAAGGAGAAGGATCGCCGGAGCCCAGCAGGGTGAGGCTGCGGTGCCCGGGAGCGTGAGACTCCGACTCAAAATATACAAAAAAAAAGTTTTTAATTCTCAGGAAACTAGGAACAGAGGAGGAATGTCTTCAACTGGTGAAGAATGTCAATAGAATATCTGTAGCTAATATCATATTTAATCAAAGACTGAATGCTTTTCCCCGAGACTGAGAGCAAGGCAGAGGTGTCTGCTCTCACCACTCTTATTCCCACAGTATTGCAAACCCTAGCCAGCACAATAAGGCACAGAAAGGAGGTAAAGTGCACAGAGATGGGAAAGAAAGAAAAGCTGTCCCTATTTTGAGATCGCAGGGTTGTCTACATAAAGTCTCAATGAATCAATAAAGAAACTGCTAGAATTAAAATGTTGGGTTCATCTTCATCGCTGAAGTCTGTGTTAGGAAGGCCGGGAGAGAGTGGTCTCTACTGCCTCTGAACAGTTGGAGTTTCCAGAGTCTTTTGAAGTGAAGAGGGAGAGGTGTTTTTTGTTTTGTTTTGTTGTTGTTTTTAAGGGAAGGAATAAAATGGTCAGATTTTATTTTCATCAGAAAAAAAAAAGTTGAGTTCAGCAAGATTTTAGAATAAAAGACCGTTAACCCAAAATAATCAAAAGAGTCAGAATCCAGTTTTAAAGTTTATTCAAGAAAAGGGATGGGAAAGGTCATTCTAAGTGGCAAAAGATGTCAAAACTGTAAAATATTTAAGATAGTTTATTCTGAGTCAAACATAAATGACCTTAGGCCTGTGGCACCTGTCCCCAGGAGGTCCTGAGAACGTGTGCCCACCATGGTTGCATTGTAGCTTGGTTACATACATTTTAGGAGGCCAGAATTTACAAGAAACCATAATCAATACATGTGAGATTTATATCGTTCATCAAGCAAGGACTTGCAGCCTACAGGTGGATTCAAATATTTCCTGACTGGCAATTAGTTAGCCAGAGTTATCAAAACAATTTTTTTTTTTTTGAGTCGGAGTCTCACTCTGTCACTGGGAGTGGTAGTGCACACCTGTAGTTCCAGCTACTTGGAAGGCTGAGGCGGAATGATCACCTGAGCCCAGTAGGTCGAGGCTGGGGTGGCCGTGAGCATCCACTGCACTTCAGCCTGGGCGACAGACTGAGACTCCGACTCAAAAAAACAAACAAACAAAGAAGATCTAAATAAATGGAGAGAAGCACTGTGTTCATAGACTGAAATACATCATTGTCAGTTCCCTGCAAATTGATCTCTTGGTTTAATTCAATTCCTATAAAAATCACAGCATAATTTTATGGTGACATAAACAAGTTTATTCTCAAATTTTACATGGAAAGGTAAAGGAATTAGAATAACTAAAACAACTCTGAAAGTGAACAGTAATTTTTTACTTGTATTTGTCATAGAAATAAGATTCACATAATATAAAACTTACCATTTTAACCATTATGAAGTGTACAATTACATGATTTTTAGTATATTCATAATTTGGCACAACCACTACCGTCATCTATTCCAGAACACTTTCAACACCCAAGAAGACATCCTGTACCCATCAGAGTAACTGAGAATTTTAGCTTTGAAATGTATTCTAGGCTGGGCACATTGGCTCACACCTATAATCCCAGCATTTTGGGAGGCTGAAGCAGGAGGATCGCTTGAGGTCAGGGGTTCGAGACCAGCCTGGGCAACATAAAGTAACCTCAAGTCCACCAAAAATTTTTTTTCATTAATTAACTGTGTGTGGTGTCATGCATCTGTAGTCCCAGCTTCTCAGGAGGCTGATGCAGGAGGATTGCACGAGCCCAGGATTTGGAGGCTGTGGTGAGCTGTGATCATACCACTGTACTCCAGCCTGAGCAAGAGTGAGACCCTGATGTTTTAAAAAAATGAACTCTAAATACTTTTTTTTTTTTTTTGAGTTGGAGTCTCACACTGCCACCCAGGCTGGAGGGCAGTGGCACGCTCCTGGCCACCGCAGCCTCAACCTGCTGGGCTCTGGCAATCCTTCCACCTCAGCTTTCCAAGTAGCTGGAACTACAGGCACGTACCACCATGCCGGGCTAATTTTTTTATTTATTGTAGAGACAAGGTCTCACCAAGTTGCCCAGGCTGGTCTCGAAACCGTGGACTCAGACATTCCTCTCACCTTGGCCTCCCAAAGTGCTGAGATTACAGGCTTGAGTCACCACGCCCGACCTAATACTTCTTTAGCTCTAGTTTTAATATTGAACTTTAAACATATTTTTAAAATTTGTTTCTGAAATACTTTTTGAAAAAGTTTAAAAAATATTAAACATATTTTTTCTCTTTCCTCCGCCCTCTGGGCATTAATTACACTGTGATGCTTATTTAAGAGCAAACTTTCTCACAAACTCCAAGGGCTCATCTTAAAGCAAGCCAGACATGAAGACTGCGGAACTGTCCTCACCTAGGGAGAGCCTTGAGGCAATGAATCTATGACCCAGCCACAACCCAGGTAATGCCAACCAGGTCTCTGATAACCCCACAGGCTAATATAGAACGAATTGGGCCTGAGCTTTGACCGAGAAGTCCCGTACCCAAAAGGATTCATGGATGATTGAGCTGCCACTATGCCTTGATCCACCACCCTGCCTCAGCCAGAATGACTCCAGTCCCCCCACCCCCAGACAATGACTCGAGATAGCCATCGAAACAAGGAAGTGCAGATCGCACACCCTGCCCTGCTCCTGGTTAATTTTTAAGTTTTTCGTAGAGATGAGGTCTGTGTATCCCAGACTGGTCTCAAACTCCTGGGATTACAGGCATGAGCCAACAGCCTTCTTTGATATTTTTAATCAGTATTTTGCAGTTTTCAGCATATAACCCCCATGCTTGTTTTATTAGATTATACCTAAGTATTTTACTTTTTCTGGGCATGGTTTCCATACCAATTTTTCCTTAAAATGAAATTTTTAAAAACCCTTTCAGGCCAACCCAGAATTTTAAGATGGTACCTGAGACATTCATCAGTCTACCAACTTCTTGGGAAGCAGGCTTTTTTTTGTTGTTTTTTTTTTTGAGTTGGAGTCTCACTCTTATCACCCAGACTGGAGTACAGAGGCACACTCTCGGCCACCACACCTGGCTCTGCTGGGTTCCAGTGATCCTTCCGCCTCAGCCTTCCAAGTAGCTAGAACTACAGGCGCACACTACCACGCCTGGCTAATTTTTGATTTATTGTAGAGATGAACTCTCACCAAGTTGCCCAGGTGGGTCTCGAACCCGTGGGCGCAGGCAATCCACTCGCTTCGGCCTCCCAAAGTGCTGGGATCACAGGCTGAGCCACCGAGTCCGTCCAAGAGAAGCAGGCTTCTTAAATAAACCTTTTTTCTTTCCATCAACTCTTTTTTTTTTTTGAGTTGGAGTCTCACTCTGTCGCCCAGACTGGAGTGCAGTGGCCACTCCCGGCCACCGCAGCCTTGACCTGCTGGGCTCCGGCGAGCCTTCTGCCTCAGCCTTCCAAGTAGCCAGAACTACAGGCGCGCACTACCACGCCTGGCTAATTTTTTGATTTATTGCAGAGATGAGGTCTCGCCAAGTTGCACCAGGTGGGTCTTGAACCCACGGGCTCAGGCAATCCACTCACCTCGGCCTCTCAAAGTGCGGGATTACAGGCTGAAGATCACCTCAACCTTCTGGGCTCAGGTGATATTTCTACCTCAGCTTCCTGAGTAGCCGAGACTACAGGCATGCACCACCACATCCAGCTATTTTTGATTTATTGTTGAGATGAAGAATCATCATCTTGCCCATGCTGCTCTTGAACTCCTGGGCTCAGGCAATCCTCTTGCCTCAGCCTCCCAGAGTGTTGCGATTACAGGTGTGAGCTACCACATCCAACCCTCACCTCTTGTCTCTCTTCAAGTTTGGCTCTGGGCAGGTGCGCACTTGGACCTGGGTCTGATTACATCAGCAGTCACTCTCCACTTTCCCCCATGCCTAGCCTCAGGCAACCACTAGTCAATCTCCTTTCTGTCTCTGTGGATTTGCCTATTCCGGGCATTTCGCAGAAATGAAATCATACAGTAGATGGTTTGTGTCTTAGCATCAAGTTTCCAAGTTCATCCATGTTATACCACGTATCAGCATCTCACTTGTTTTTATGATTAAATAATAATCCACTATATAGCTACACCACATTTTGTTACCTAGGCATGAGATGAATAATATTTGGATTAGCTTCACTTTGCTCAACTTACACTGCCTGGAAAAGCTTTTTGTCTAGATCTATATAACATCATGTCACTTGCAAAATAAAGAGGGTTTGACCTCTTCCTTTTCCAATCTGGATGTGTATAATTTTACTCGCCTAATTGTCCAGGCTCAAACCACCCAATACAATGCTGAGTAGAAGCTGTACCAGCAGACAATGTCCCTCAAGGGTAAATGGTCACACAAACTGCCGCATGCAGACCACGGACCACGGTTTAACAGGAAGGAGCTGGCATCAGTACACATCGAAGTTCACGTTCTGAATGATCCCATCTATAACATTCTCAAAATGCCAACATCACAGATGGAGGACAGATAGATGGCGGGCGTAAGGGGTCGGTGGGATCGTAAAGGCCTGGCACAGCCCTTTGAGTGGATGGACAGCCCTGTGGTTTGTTACTGGTTTAGTTACAGGAATCTACATGTGTGACAAAATGGCACAGAGCTGTGCACCCTGTACCTGTGTCGATGTCCTGGTTTTCATGTGGCACTGTGGTTAAGTAAGAGGTAACCAAGGGGGGAACCTGAGTGAGGGGTACACGGGATTCCTCTCTATATTTTTTATTCAACTTCCTGTGAGTCCATTGATATTTCAAAATTAAAAGTTCATTTACTTTCTCTGCATTATCTATTTGGAATCAAAATAAAAAGTCTTGGTCAGGCACCCCAGCACTTTGGGAGGCCGAGGTGAGAGGATTGCCTGAGCACGGGGAATTCGAGACTAGCCTGGACAACATGGCAAGTCTCTACAAAAAATTTTTTTTAAATTAGCCGGGCGTGGTGGCACACACCTATAGTCCCTACTACTTGGAAGCTGAGGCAGAAGGATCACCGGAGCCCAGGTGGTCAAGGCTGTGGTAGCCATGAACGTGCCATTTCACTCCAGCCTGGGTGACAGAGTGAGACTCCAACCCAAAAAATACAAATAAAATTAATTACATGTCTTAAAAATGCTGTGCTGGGAGTGTTGGGTATACTAAAATCCAGACTTCTTTGCCACTTACAATGCAATCTGTAACCAAAAACTACTTGTAATCCCTAAAGCTATTGAAGTTTTTAAAAAAAGTTAGTCGGGCACAGTGGCTCATGCCTGTAATTCCAGCATTTTGGGAGGCAGAGGGGAGAGGATTGCCTGAGCCCATGGCAACTTGGTGAGACCATATCTCTACAATAAATCAAAAAATTAGCCAGGCATGGTG
>CAUYQG010009217.1:0-13917 GCA_963574415.1 Tarsius wallacei
AAAAGGGAACACTTCTACACTCTTGGTGGGAGTGTAAACTAGTGCAACCTCTGTGGAAAACAGTATGGCGATTTCTAAAAGCCCTAAATATCAACCTCCCATATGACCCTGCAATCCCCCTACTGGGAATATACCCTGAAGAACTCAAATCACTCTACAAAAAAGATACCTGCACACGTATGTTTATCACAGCATTGTTCACAATAGCAAGAACATGGAAGCAACCATGTTGTCCATCAAAAGAGGACTGGATCTAAAAAATGTGGTACATGTACATGATGGAATACTACGCAGCCATAAAAAAGAGCAAAAGCATGGATTTTGCAGCAACTTGGATGGAACTAGAATCTATAATACTGAGTGACCTCTCACAGAAACAAAGATCGGAGTATCACATGTTCTCACTCATATAGTGAACCTTGAATATCCAACGTAATACTATAAGAAAATGACTGACAGTGGTGGGAAATTACGGGGACGGGGATGGGGGATGGGATTAATGATACTCAATATCTGTCTGGGGACGGGGAGACACCTTTTATCACCAAGGGTGTCTGAACGAATCATATTTGTATACCTAATCCTTAACTGTACCCCACAATATGATAATAAAAAATACTGATTAATTTAAAAAAATGCTGTTAAGAGAGCATTGACTTCAAGGTTTCAATTAAATCTTTACTCTCATTTTGTCTCTTTCTCTTCCGTTTGTCATAGCAAACCATTTAAACTTTTATTTAAACCACATACTTCATCTCTGAAAACACTCCATCTCTAAACATCTCTCTTGCCACAAATTAGTTGCCAAAGTTAGTCAAATATTTGTTGGTTAATTCTGTGTCACTTCTGCTTTCCAGTCCCACTGGTTCTATCATAGTCAATTAGCCTGTCTAGTGTGTGTCTTCAATTTTTTATACATCTATTCTCTTCTTGTGTTACTTTTAAATAGCATACCTCCAATCATTCAATTCTCAAACCTAAAAACAACTTAAATCCAGCTTATTGCCAAGAGAATAAATCCCAGAGTCTTTGATATGGCCTTTGTGGTTGTTCAAATTATCTTTTCATCTTAATCTCTCTATATTCTCCTGTGAGCCTATATCTCCTAAAGTTCCCCAATCTCTCTCTGACTTGAAATATACTTGTGAATTATTATTCTCATTTTTCCATTATTTATTCTCCCTCTAGTCCCCATCTAAGTATGAGCACATCTTTGAAGCTTTCACTGATCTCAGAGCCAATACTTATCTATTTTTTATATTTCAACAGAAAATTATTTGAATTAAAAAGTTAATTTATTTTGTCAATTTTGCCTTCCATATTATACCATATGTTCATTGAGAATCAGAAGAGTTTGAGTACATTTTTAATTTTTGAAATTCCTCCTACTTCTTATAATAAACATTCGTCAACTGGAATTGTATAGATGAGGACAGAAGCCTACACATACACTCTTCTGAGATCTTGCAAGAGCATGCTGGGTTAAAACAATAAACATTGATGAAAAAATATAGGAAGTTATCTTTAAGATTAGGAATACAGTTCTTAAGCAAGATGAAGAATTAACCATAAAACAAATGATTGATGAATTCCACTTTATTAAAATATAAAATGTATATACATCAAAAGACATCATTAAGAGAGTAAGAAGGCACAGCTGAAACTGGGAGAGAATATTTACCATATAAAGTATATGCCAAATTTTCTTATATATGTATGTGTGTGCATATAACCTCCAGTAAAGAATTTATATCCAGATACATAAAAAATTCCTGTCAATCAGTGATAAAAGACAACCCATTTAAAAACTGGGCAAAAGACTCAGACAGAAATTCAGAAAAGGGAATAACCAAATGTATATTCAATATATAAACATGCACTCACCATTTGTCATCATCAAAGCAATAAAAATAAAAAATCGTTTTGATATATCATTTTATCCCCAACAGAAAGCATACAACCTAAAAAGATGACACTGCTAAGTGTTGATGATGATGTAGAGCAACCAGAATGTTCATACATTGCTTATAATAATAGAACATGGTACAGACCATTTGGAAAATTGCTTGGCAGTACCTATTAAACTTGAACATGTGAATATACTGTGAATCAACACTCCTACGCTTGTGAAAAATGTAAATGACTTCATATGTCTACCAAAGTACATATATACAACAATGTTCATTATTTTAACACCTCAACCTGAAAATAATGCAAATATTTTTCAGTAGTTTAATGAAAAAATTAATATATATGTATTTAATGTGTATGTTTGTAATGTGTATGTAGTATGGGTCTATTTCTATGAACTTCAAGAATAGGAAATACAAAAGTATCAGTGACATAATAAGATAAGCGATTATCTCTTAAGAAAATATAAGGGCTAAGAGGCTGGAAATAGTCTGTCAATCAAATTGTTGATAACACATGTGTGTATATAAAAATTCATCCAATTTTATGCTAAAGAAGTATATATATTGTTGTATGTATATTATATTTCAATTTGAAAATTTTATAAAAAAGATAAAATATGTGAATACATTACAAATTTCTAGTTAATCACAACACTTTAAAAAAATCTATTTTGTATAACAAAATTTACTATCCTATTAAATAATATACCTAAACACATTTCAGAGAAACATAACCCTTACTTAATATTAAAAAGAAAATAGCCGGGCTCGGTGGCTCAGCCTGTAATCCCGCGCCATGGGAGGCTGAGGTGAGTGGATTGCCTGAGCCCGCGGGTTCGAGACCCGCCTGGGCAACTTGATGAGACCTCATCTCTACAATAAATCAAAAAAATTAGCCGTGCGTGGTAGCGCGTGCCTGTAGTTCCAGCTACTCGGAAGGCTGAGGAGGAAGGATCGCTGGAGCCCAGCAGGTCGAGGCTGCGGTGGCCGGAAGCGGCCACTGCACTCCAGTCTGGGCGACGGAGTGAGACGCCAACTCAAAAAAAAAAAAAGAAAAGAAAAGAAAGTAACACATTTCAAAATGTTAATGCTTAGGGATGATTTAACTGGAAAACATAATGAAGCATTCACATACCTGAACATTTGCATCTAATCACCATAAATGCAAACACTATCAATGCAAACTGATTTAGTTGTGTAGATAGGCAAATATCATGCCTGTCATTGTCTTTAGAGATATGATTTCTGAAATGGTGAAACTTAGCAAAGTTCCAAAACAGAAAAGGTCAAACTTTTCTTAATTTTACGTGGTACCGATATTTCTAAAAGTTTTAGTGTACATTCAAACTATGCTAAAATATTTTATATTTAAATGGAAAAGAAAAAATATTTTGAGTTCACATACTTGTAATTGATTTAACTACATAAATATTACCATGCTAATTAGAAAGTCATGAGTCACAGCGAGAAGCATTTTAGTAGATGAACCAGCCTGGTCAATCCAGTCTGAAATTCCCTAATAGCCCTGTTTATAGTAACCACCAAAACCTCTCCATATGTATTAAAGCGTTCCTCTTTAAAAAATGATGCACCCTGGTGAGAGTGACTGCTTGGACTCAATCAAATGCCATAAGCACTTGGACATTTAAATACTGCTGACAATGAAAAGATTAGAAAATTTTGGTTTGTTAGCATCTGATTATCATTTGAACTGTCACACAATAAAGAGGCTCAATGCCATAGTAATTTTAAAATAAAAATTAAAAGTCCCTAGTCCTCCTGTAGATATTCTCTTGAGAGCAAACTCACTAATAAAATATATGACATCCAAAAAAAGGAGTGACTTGAGTGTAAAATAATTTTCTAGGGCAACCCTTTTGGGTCCCCTCCCACTGTGGGAGATTTTTTGTCCTCTTAATAAATCCTGCTATCTCACTTAAAAAAAATTCTATGTCAAAAATTTTACTTTTTAAAATATTCTATAGGCTGATGATAAGCAAAGAAAATATATAAATATTTTGATAAAAAAGTAAAAGCAAGCATTGTGACAACTGAAAATGTTTTTCAAGTTGTTTTCCTTGAAACTGTTACCTCATAGTCTGTTTAGTTAAAAATCGTTATACACAAAGTTTATCAAAAAGAAAAAATTAGATGACGCTATTTTTATAGTAAAAATTTGTACTTCATAATATTGATACATTTGAATTCTTAAAAGTGTTCTATAGAACTTTTACTTATATTTTCTGATGTTTTACATGACATTTTTTTAGCCATTTAACTCAACAATGAAATATTCAAATTCATTTTGACATGAGCTACATATTGTAGTTAATATAACTGCAAAAAATGTTATATGAAAAGCAGGGAAAGAGCTACTGTATGTCAAACTGTGGCATTATAAAGAAGAAATCAGAAACATAGTATGCTTAATATTGGATCAGACACAAATATCTCTTTGAATAGAATCTAAAGGTATAACTTTCACTCCACATGTGCACACCACATGGGCAGGTAAAAAAATACATGGGAAAGCATGATGACAGTTCTATGCTCCAAATCAAATCACTCCAATATGTAGTCCTGCAACTGTTATAAATATAATCTTTTCTTTTAACTAGTAGCATTCAAGATTTTGTAGTGAATTATTTAGGTATTTAAGACTTGTGATTTCTTCATTTGATTTCTCCATATTTTTTGATATATTGTACAAAGCTGCATGCAAATACACTTTTATATATTTCATCTCTGTAACCTAAATTATTGAGAACATAATAAATAATTGGATAGTGGTATAAATTTTTTTAATGTATGAGCACTCCACTTCTATATCACTACCCCTAATGCTGTAACTACTTTTACTTTATTTGCAGGTTTGCCATAACATAAACATATACTTATTTCATCTTTTTACACAGTTCGTCTCTAAACCCATTCTAGTAAGCAATGAAATTACTCAATAGCACTGTTTCCCTCTTATAATTGAATAGATTTATTTATGTCTTAAAATCTGTTTATGAATATTTGTTTAGCTCACACAGTCAAATTAATCACATGAAAGTCTGCCTTGCTCTTTTTTGTAAAAGACACAGTAAGTAGTGCCAACTTCTTTTGTCTTGAATGAAAAGATCTTTAATTCTCCAGCAAATCTCTTTCAAATCTCTAATTGTTATTAAATCAAATTATAGAGCCTTCAGTATTTTGACACATTGTTATCCTTGAGTTTTACAAATTTTATTTAAAGGTAACTATCACATAGAACATGAAAAAAAGGTATTCTTTTTAAAATTAATTTATTTTTTCAAGTTATTAAATTAGGAAAAGCCTCATTAATTTTTTTCCTAGAAAAATGTGAAAAGGGCTATCTGCTTTTTATAAACTAATTTGGCATAATCTAAAGGAAAACACACTTGATTATGTCTAAAAACTATTTTAATTTTTCTCTGCTTCACTTTTTTAAGTAATCCACTTCTTATAGATGCCACTTCATCATACTGATGAGTATTTCTTATAAAATTGTCTTTTTGAATAGGGCTATTTAGTGAACTTAAATCATATTAATTGATGTCTGAATGTACAGAAAAGCACTTATCAAGTAGACCAATTTCAAAATAAGTAAAATATTATCATTTTCACAGTCTCCTTAAAAATATATTGGTAGTAAAATGTGTGTATTTTTATTTACATATATGTATACAACACGTGCTTTAGTATATATGTTGGGCTAAATATATATAATGTATAAATATATAAAATATGCATGTGTTGTACATTCTGGGATAAAGTAAATGAAGTTCTTTTAGGTTGACTAAGCTATTTCTTTTATACAGTACTATTAATAATGAATTATCTTGTTATTATTAAATACTTTAAGAAATCATTTTTAAAGTTGCAATTGGGAATGGAAATATACTAGATTCATAACAGAAGGATGTTGAAAGAGGAGTACTGTTGAGGATAAGAATTTTTTTAAAGTAATCAGATTGACACTATTAACTTACAAGTAAAAAACGTGATCTACCACCCAATATGCTCTAATATTCTTAGTTAAAATATAAAGACAAACCCTATAGGCTGAAAGTAGAAGCCATATATCCTGAAAAATTATGTTAAGAGATCAGCCTGACTGAGACAGATTCTTCATTTCAGCACCACATCCATTATGGTTAGAAACACCAGCAAGAGCTGTGAAAACTTTACTAAAAATAAAAGCAAATAAATATACTGGTTGCCAAACAGTGTGATCCTATCAGCTTAAGAGTGATGGACGCAAATGCACATTTGTTTTAATAACTTGTTGCTTCCCAAAAGAAAATCGAGGGCACCAGAATATGCTAGTTCTTGCTGCTTTGTTGTGTCTCTTGGCTAATGCACAAAGAAATGATGATTCACCTTCAGGTATTTATACCTAGTAAATGCAGACTGGAAAATGAATTCGACAAGCAAAGCATCCCAATTTCTGTCACTGGAACCAATGAAACTCAGGCCAACTTGGAACCAGACATATTTCTCTCTAGTTTCTATAGGAAGTCAAAGGTAGGGCTTGTGATCTCATCTGAGTGTGAAGTGAATTTCACAAAAGGGTAGTGGATAATTCAAGGCAATCTGTTTTCACGATAGGACTTATGTAATATATGCTTATTTTAAAATTTAAAACAGCACAAAATAGGACACTACGTCATTTTCACAATCTCCTCTCCTTGGGAAACTAGTCCAGTAAATAAATATTGAATAAATGAATAAAAAATCAAGGAACAAAGAAGCCAAGAAGAATCAATTCTCTCTCATTGATTCCTTCTTCCCTCAATCTCTTGGCAATGTTTCCAGAGTTCTATCATCAGATCTTTTCTCTTCCAGTTCTCTACGAGAGAGATTTATTTCCATTACTTCAACCTCCTCTTATATTATGATTATTCCCAAACTTGAATATCAATCTTGATATGTCTCTTATGCATCAGACTCATTCAGGTGTTTCTGCTATAACACAATATATGGATTAAGGAACATACTTCATATTCCACAAAATCATGCAATAAAAATAACAGTACTTAAGGGGAAACTGAAGTGGACCACTAAAAAACTATGTTACTTTGTACCAGAGCACTAACAAAACAATAAAAATAGCTAGCAGTTTATAAGAGTTGTAAAATCTCAATAAATAAAGAGTCATGCCAGAAAATAGAACATTTGGCTTTAAAAGTGGTAGAGAACATTTTATGGCAGTGTAAGAAAAGATTGGGTCTAGTAAATTATGGCGACATGCCAAAATGACAAAGATGGTGGAGAACCCTACCAAAATCACCTCTAAGAAAGTGCATGTGGCCCAAAGGAACATAGAGGGAATGGACATCATGTGAATTTAGTTTTTTTCTGTATTTAATTGTGTTGGAACATGTTTCATTTAGGTGAATTTTATTGCAGTGGAAATTTCCTCATGAACCAAAGCAAATTCTGCATCATAATGGCATATATCCTACATATGCAATACGGTGCAAGCTAATATACATTACAGGCAGTCATTGCATTAGAACAAATGGGATTTCTAACTTCATGAAAAAATCCAACTAGATATTTCATAAACACTTCAAACTCAAATGAAACTTATTATCTTCCCTTCTAGATGTGATACTTCTCACTTGCCATTTGTTTGTGTTAATGGCACTGCTGTCATCTAGGCTTAAAACAATCCGCAGTAGCAACAGTGAAATCACGACTTGAGAATTTTGGGTGGTTGGCATAGGTTAATTCCCAGCAATTCTATGGTTTCATAGTGAACAAGTCGCTTCATGTTCATAATTAATATTCATATCTACTAAAAGGAAAGAATAATATTTATACCATTTTTGTTGTTAGCATGAAGTAAAATGATATTTGAAAACATTTTGGCACAATACCCTATTTTTACATGCTCAATAACTAGTAGCCATTATTAAGATTATTTTCACTTGTACCTCATCTTTCCATGACTTGAAATACAATGTGTCGGTCATTGTACTCTCATCACAACTGTAATTCTGATTTCTACCCCCCCAACATATTTTCATTAGATCTTACATTGTTCTTTAAAAAAAAACAAACAGTTGAAACATTGCACTCCCTTGATCATATATTTTGCACAATTGTAAAATCATAAACTTGATACCAAATATCTGAACCTAATTGCAAATGATTTACCTAGATTATAATACTTATGTATATAATTTTTTACTTTGTAAAGCCACTGAACATAAGAACAATAGATTTTTTCAAACTATATTCTTTCATGCATTTAAAATCAGAGTAAAAAAATAATTTCTTTTAAGAACGAGTTATTAAAACATAATTAAGATTTCCAGATGTCCATTGAGATTAAAACCAGATGGTTTTGAAATATATGCAACTATACTTAGTTACAAGTTACTCTTTTATCTTTCAATTAAGAGTATCAAGTATCAAGTATTTGAAAATAGAATCAACAAGGGTGTTAAAATGAACTCATGGAAATGTCTTCCACTTTCTTCTCTTCATCTTCTAATTTTAGCTTCTTCCAATATATTCATATGAAAGCTCATATATGTACATTGTTGCCATCTGGAAAAAATAGTTCTGATTACAAGACCCAGGAGTATTGGCTCTCTCTAGCATTAGAATTAACCAGGTAAAGTCTAATAAATTACAATGTGGGATACCATCCACGAGCATAATTAGATAAAGGTGTCTATCTTGTATTGTCACATCCCCTAAGGGTCAATATGCCCTTCAGAAAAAAAAAAATGTCAACCTGTGCTCACTGAGGCTATGTTTTAGTAAACATTTAAGTAAAATTGGAAGGAATCAAGTGGAAAAAACATTTTTAAAGAGTTGGAAAATATATCTATAAGTGAACATTTATAACAAGACAAATAGACAATATGGCTTAAATTAAATGTAGGTATTAATGTTTACCACATGTGGTTCTTATAAATATTTGCTCTCTTGGGTACACAGAACTAACAAAGAGTTCACCATTATGCATTATATTAATTTGTTAGTATGTGCATCTTTAATAATAGACAGATACTTTAACAGTAAGGAATATGTTGCAATTATTGTGTCAACTAAAACAGAACCCCGAATAAAGCTGCTACTAAGAAGTGCTTACTGAATAAATGAGTAAATGATCTTATGAGGAAAAAATGATCTGCTGTCATAAATGATTGGTATCACAGATTTTAGTATCTGTGAAACTTTGGCAGAGTTGTGATTTCTTATCTACTGATATAACTTATAATACTAAGTAGTAGGTCAATATCTCCTTTTTGAGATGACTCACAGTTAAGTAGAAGAGAAAATGAAAATAGGAATAAGCAATGTGCTAACTAAAGAAAGTGTGAGTTTAAAATTCAAAAAATCCTGGTACAAAATAAAGGCATAGTGTCTTTATATGACCTAGTCTCCAACTCTAAGGAGGTTCTGTTTAAATCTGGTTGCTAAGTTATATGCAATCAAAGGTTACCGCTGTTATGACTTTTTTCTAGAGTCCTGTTAAGTAAACAAAACCAAAGAGTAAAAATAGTACCTTATTTTAATTGAATTGTACTCAAAACTACTACCTCACCAGAACCTAGAATATTTCCAAGGCATAGTAGATAATTAATTAATGTGTTGTTGTTGTTGTTGCTGCTGTTGTTAATTTTCAGCTGAATCTTCTGTGTTAAAGAGAAATGAAAATCTTCCTGGGTACAATCCTAGACTTGTAAAGAGATTATGAGTCATCACTCTCATTCTTACGATAAAAATAAATGAACAAAGTGAAGGCCAATGACTTTTCTTGGACTCTAAGAAAACTGATGGTGCAAGATAATATCACATCCCCACAAGCTAATGAAACAGGAAGATCCAGAAAGTCACAGTCAGGTTTTGCCTATCTGGGGCAGAAACCATGGAAGCTCTATACTGGTAGGAACGCTTAGTAGTCATTTTGATATATTGCTTGAGGCTGACTACAATGAGAATAAGAAACTCCTAGAGAAAGTGGTTGTAAGAATGTTCCCACACTTTTGAGATTTACCTTCGGGAACCTGATCAGGTTCTCACAATGAAGAGACAAAAATGATCTCATAGTAGGTTTGACAGGGAGAAGAGGAAGAATCATTGTGAAACACACAAGAGAATTTTTCATAATAAAGTTCTTGTCTTCAAGAAAAAAGACTTTGTCCGATTGGTAACCTAGATGAAATTGACCAATTACTTGAAGGAAACAGTCTGTCAAACTCGCATACACAATTTAAATTTGCATAAATTTATTGAATAAATTGACTAAATAATTAATAACAATACAAGGTAGAAAGTACAGGTGGGTGCACTGATGACTTCCACAAGATATTTAAGAAAGAGTTTATATCAACTCTTACAATCTCTCCCAGAAGCTAATATCAGAGGAAATAATTTTAATGTCATTCAATGAGGCCAACAAAGACATTACAAGAAAAGAAATCTATTCACCATTATCTGAAAATACATGTAAAAAATCCTCAACAAAATATTATAAATCTATCCTAGAATATATAAAAATAATTATACACCATGACTCAGGTATGCAAGGCTAGTTCAACATTCAATAATTCATTACATCCACAAACTAAAGAAAACTCATATTATTATGTCAATAGATGCAGAGAAGCAATTGACCAAATCCAACACACACTCATTATAAAATCTCTTAGCAAACTAAGGATGGAGAACTTTTTCAACTTGATAAAGAACATAAAAACAAACAAACATACAACTAACATAATACTTAATAATGAACAACTAAAAGCTTTTCAGGAATGATTCAAATATGTCCCCTCTCATCACTCCTTTTCAACATTGGAAGGCCTAGCTAAAATTGGAAAGAAAAGGAAATAAAAGGAATACTAATAGAGAAGGAAAACATAAAATTTTTTTCATTTGCAGATCACATAGTAAAATAATACCTATTACATTTGCACCCCCCAAATGAAATATGTAGGTATAAATCTGATAAATATGTGCAAGATCTACATGAGAAAAAGTATGACACTCTGATGAATGAAAGCAAAGAAAAACTAAATAAGTGAAGAGATATGTCATATTCATGGCTAAAAAAACTCAATAAAGCCAAAATGTCACTTCTTTTCAGTTTGGTTTACAGATGCAACACAATTCCAATCAAAATTTTAACAAGTTATTTTGTGAAAATCAACAAAGTGGTTTTAAGTTTTATATAGAGATGCAAAATAAATTGCCAAGACAATATTGAAGGAGAAGCACAAAGTCGAGGAAATGTTATTATCTGTCTTCAAAGCTTATTATAAAACAGTACAATAATCATGATTGTGTGATGTTGGCAAAATAATACATCAATGCAACAAAATAGAAAGATCATAAATAGACCTACATAATACAGTCAATTGGCTTTTGACAAAGTAGAAAAAGCAATATAATGGAGAAAAGACATCCTTTGTAACAAATGTTGCTGGAACAATTGGACATCTACATGCCAAAAAAAATTAATCAAGACAAAGTTTTCATACACTTCAAAAATTAACTTAAAATAGATGATAGACTAAAAGTCAAATGCAAGCATATAAAACTTCTAGAAGATAATGTTAGAGAAAATCTTGATGACTTTGGATATAGCAATTACTTTTTATATTTGACATGATAGGCACGTTCCATTAAGAAAGAATTCATTAAAATTAAAGGCTTCTGGTCTGCAAAAGATATCATGAGAACTAGAAGGCAAGCCACATAAATGGAAAGAATATTGCAAAAGACATACCTGATAAATATTTACTATCCAAAATAACAAAAAACCTGATGAATCTTAGCTATCCAAAATAACAAAGAACTTTTATCA
The DNA here is from genome assembly GCA_963574415.1 of Tarsius wallacei. NCBI lineage: Eukaryota > Metazoa > Chordata > Mammalia > Primates > Tarsiidae > Tarsius > Tarsius wallacei. The sequence goes on from CAUYQG010009217.1 coordinate 11,752, forward strand.
CTCAAAAATAAGGCAACAAATAATCCAATTCAAAACAGACAAAATACTTGAAGAGATATGTCACCAAAGAAGATACACAGATGATAAATAAGCATAATAAAAGATGTACAACATGATATGTCATTATATAATTACAAATTAAAATGAGATAACCCTCTACAACTATAAGAATGGCCAAAATCCAATATACTAACAACATCAAATACTGACAGATATATGGAGCAAAAGGAACTCTCATTCATTGCTGGTAGAAATGCAAAAATGATATAGGCACATTGGAAGAAAGTTGGGTGGTTTCTTACAAAACTAAACATATTCTTATCATATAATTGAGCAATTATACTTTTTGGTATTTACCAAAATGATCTGGAAACATGTCCACAAAAATCTGCACATTAATTTTATAGTAGCTTATTTATAATGTCTAAAACTTGGAAGAAACCAAGATGTCCTTCAGTAGGTGGATGAATAAGTAAATATGGTAATCCAGATAATGGAATATTATTTAGTATTAACAAGACATTATCTATCAAGCCAAGAGACATGGAGAAACCCAATGCATATTACTACATAAAAAACAAAAACAAAACAAATCATAAAATACCTCACTATCTGAAAAGGCTGCACACTGTATTATTCCAACTGTCTGACTCTACAGAAAAGGAAAAACTGTAAAAATAATGAAAAGATCAATTATTACTTGGAATTCAGGGGTGGAATGTACAAAAGTGTAGGGCAAAGAAGATTTTTAGAGCACTGAAACTATTTGCTACTATAATGGTGAATACATGGCATTATAAATGTATACAAATCTATAAAATGTACCACACTGAGAGTGAGCCCTAATGTAAACTATTGAATTTGGTTGGTGATGTGTCAATGTAGTATCATTGATTGTAACTAATATACTACTTATGGGATTTTGATAGTGGAGAATATTTTGTATATGTGGGAACAGGAGTATTGGGAAATCTCTGTATTCTGTTTTGATGTGAACTTAAAATTGCTCTAAAAATTAAAAAGAAATTAAAAAGGAAACTATGATTAATACACTAAGAACCTTAGTTAAAAGAAGGCCAACACAACAAATACAAGCATAGGAAAGTAATGTAGACAAGAGACAGAGAATCAAAGAGTTAAAAAAAAATGCTAGAAACAAACAAAAAAACACTGTCAGAGAAACAAAGAGTGTCATCAATGAATTCAGTAGATTGGATATGACTGAGGAAAAAAATCACTAAGTTTGAAGATATGTTAATAAAAACTCCCCAAATTAAAATGAAAATACAAAAGCTGGATACAGTGGCTCATGTCTATAATGCCAGCACTTAAAGAGGCCAAGATGGAAGAATTGTTTGAACACAGAATTTCAAAATCAGTCTGGACAACATAGCAAGACCCTGTATCTATTTAAAAAAAAAAAAAAAAATATATATATATATACATTTATGTATAATAAAAATACAGAAAATATCAGAACTGTGGGACAATCTCAAGAGATGAATATTTATGTTGTTGAAAATTTAAATATAAGAGAGAAAGGAACAAATAAATATGTAAAGTAATAATTAAATTACTTTCCAAATTAATGACAAACACCAAACCATAGATCCAAGAAGCTCAAAGAACATCAATCAGGATCAACATTCTCTAAAAAACTACAACGTGGCATATCATATTCAAACTAAAGAAAATGAAATTTAAAAAGATAACCCTAAAAGAAGCCAGGGAAAAATGCATTGTCCATAAAATAGCAGGGATAAAATTACAGAAGACAATTTATTAAAATGCATGCAAGTCAGAAGAAAGTGAAGGAAAATATTTAAAATGTTGAATAACAAAAGTCACCAACACAGAATTCTATATGCAATATGCAATAAAATTGCTTTGCAAAAGTAAATAAAAACAGATGCTCTCAGGCAAAAAACAAACAAACAAAAAAACCCTGGTAATTAATTACCAGCATATCCTTTGCAAGAAATTTTGAAAGATGTACTTCAAGCTGGGCTTGGTGGCTCAGCCTGTAATCCTGCGCCTTGGGAGGTTGAGGTGAGTGGATTGCCTGAACCCGCGGGTTCGAGACCCGCCTGGGCAACTTGGTGAGACCTCATCTCTACAATAAATCAAAAATTAGCCGGGCGTGGTAGCGCGCGCCTGTAGTTCCAG